>JAVCKV010126222.1:0-19293 GCA_032274145.1 Herpochondria borealis | reverse complement strand
TGGTGCTGACGATATTTTCTCTAGTACTTCCCTGTTTAAGGAAGAATAGTAAGAGGGTCTCTGAATATTACTGAAATCAAACAGAGAGCCCTCGATATGCTCAGATGTATCATCTGTGGTGATCTCCGATGTTCGACCTGGAATACTTATTTTAATATTAGAAATGTTATTAATTGTCCCATCCCTTTACGATTTTGAAGCCTGTAAACTGCCTCCTAGAGCATTGCTGAAGGTACCGTCGAAAATACAGCCTCTAATATGTGCCATGAGACAAGGATGAACCGTCTTTGCGACGGGCTCTGTAGACTTATGTACATCTTTTAATAAAAACACTGTTACCTGTGTGTAGCTTTTCAAAATATTTTCGTCCCCCGTGGAGGTGTCGTAAATATTAGAAAATACGAGCCTGATCATGGGGGCATCTTATGCATTGTCCAGAACCTGTTACTTATTGAGTATCACCTCGTGCGGTGACCAGTTATTTATTACGAAATAAAACTCATTAGTTTTTTTAACAAGGACAATGATGTTGGAAATTATACAGTTGTAAGCACCGTAAATTTTATCAGTACTTTCCAGGAATAAAGTACCAGGCCCATGTAAAATGACTTGTACACAGTCCTTCCCTTCGCATTTCTGCCATTCATTCGCCTTTCAAGTACTCTCCGTTTCAAAATAACAGATACTTTATCGTGGTTGTACACCGCTTACCTCGCCGTCCCCACTCGCATTAAATTATCCATGATCTCCCGCTCCCGAATCTGCTATGTATTGCTTCGCCGCCGGATCCGCCCCAGGAAGGTGATTTCATCGCAATATGTTGCTTTCATAAATAAAGAGTTAGGGGATTATCTGCGGATTGAAATCGGGCCGTCGGACCGAGTAAGTAGGAGGGGTGCATTGGGGAGGCCCTATGGCGCAGGCTCTGGTAAACCACGCTGTCTCCACTGATCTCCCGGCTGGATTATGTCACCTCCATCTCTCTATCCCGGGGCTTAGTGTCGTAATTTGTTCTAGAGAGTGGTTGGGGTCTAAAGATGCCTCACATTGAGTTTTGTCGGTGAGCGAGTGTGGACCTCCCTGGTAGTTCCCCAACGCGCGCAAAAAAGGATTAACATGTGGTAGAGCCTGGGTGTGGTAGTCGTGCTGTAGAAGAAAGAGCTTGACACGTGTGGGCGAGGGGGTAGTGGATTCTCTCGTAGTGGTTTCAGTTTCTACCACGCGGTCGCACAAATCACCCGTTGCGGTGAGGGAAAAGTCGGGAATAAAGAAAGAAAGGAAGGAAAACCAAGAAAATATGTATTGGAAAGCCATAAATTTGTGCTTCCCGGTACTTTCAGTACTTCACCCCCCGGCTCCGTCCCACTCTAACCTGGCCCATCCATTGGCCCTTAAACAAGAGTTGTCCCCTCCGACGAGTCGACAGCCACCTCGGCCTCTCGTTATGAAACTAGAGCCCGGACCGTTGTTTATTGTACCACTTCGATACAATACCATGCATAAATACCAAAAACAACTCCATACTTTCACAAAAACCAATGTCCATTTTCCGCCATCCAGCCCCATTTTTCTAGTACTGTATATGTCTATTTTACACATAAACTACGCAAGTCAGTGAACCTCAGTCATACTGTATCATTATCTTGTCTTTAATCATACCTACACCTGGTACTGTAACGTGGCCACAGTATTTGGGCACCGTGTGCTAAAATGTCCCGCACTGCACGCGAACTTACAGTACCACCTTAGAAGCCACGGTATATAGCAACAACTTGTGGTACGATAAAGTAAATCTTGGCTCATACAGGTGCAAAGCAAAGCTAAATTTTGGTGTAACTAGCGGCCGACACGGTCAGGCCACCCCATTTAGAGGTACCACGCGATATAGGAGGGGCAAAACCTGTTAGCGCTGCAGCTGAAGCATGCTGTGCAAGCCGCCCGTGGCTCAAAGGATCTCCAACGCGATGCAATTTTATAGGACGGTCTTCCAACAAGTAACTTTTGTAAGACGCCGGGCGTCGACATGTCCACATCCGTGCTTGACCGAGTGACAGTGAGGCTCCAAAAAGACGGCCATAACAATTGTTTCTATTCCGGAACTCCATCTCTGGTTTGCGTAGATCCATTGTGGCATCCTCTTTAGTGCGATTAAAAATGGTGACCCGCCTCAATCGCGTTTTGGGAAAGTGCACTGAATAATGGAACTGGGGGCGCACCGCCGTTTCCGACCGCATACTTGAAACTATTGCAGCCGTGTGGTACAGCTTGGTAGCTCACTCCTGTCGCGCGCACACAAGGGGACAGAATGGTAGAGCGGAATGAGGGGGGATTACCGGCGCGAACTGGGACGCAGGACACGTGTGGCTTAACGGGTGTCGTCGTTCAGCGTGGTTTGCGTCCATTCGGAAGCGCTGGAAACCACGCCAAAAGAGCAGAAAGAAAGGGAAGAAAGAAGAGAAGAAGGAGGTCAAAGATGGGGAAAAAGGCTTTACTTCGGGGTAGCTCAGACGTGATACTAAGGTACTTCTCGGTACATTCCTTGATGGTCTCTCCTCCCAACGCTGGCGCGACCCAGGCAGATATTGTAGCGGCTGGTGCCGCGCGTGCGGAGCTCCTGGCCAAAACATGGCCCAAGGTGCAAAAAACCCAAAATATAATTACACAGAAACATTACAGTACAAACCCTTGCGCTATATAACTTAAACTAGACGAATTAGATCGGACAACCAGCCCTGTGCACAACCCAATATTGTGATCTCACCAATCATCAGTAAGTCCGCCCGGCCCGGCCAATCAGCAAACGTAGCACCCAGAGTGGTAGAGCGGCGAAGTGGTGGACCACCCACGGCTTACTGTACGACGTGCCACCCGCGCCGCAAAGTGGCGAAGTGGCGGAGTGGCGATGGACTTCACGGTGCTTTGGGTGTTTCAAACGTGTAAGCTTCCGCCGTAAAGGATGCGCAGGCCCCTCATGTCCGTATTAAAAGCTCCCCGTTTAAAACGCGAGTCCATTCTGGGTTTCGGGGTCGATAGAATGTAATCAACTCGTCCATCCAACCATTCGATGCTGGAATTCGTGCTTAAAAAGCGCATATCCGAAGATCAGCCGCGTGCAACCAAGAGGCCTCGTATAGATATTGCCTCTCCAGCTCCATGAAATGCCTACAAAAAGCGCAGTTCCGTCCTGCTCAGTCGCTCGCGGCCAACAATATCTCTTCGTGCTATAAATACACGGAAAGAAGCGTATAGAAGGGTATCCTGACTGTAAAATACTCCCCCTGTAAGCACGGCTGGGTTTACGCGTAGATATCCAGGAGTTGGATCTTTTACCTGTGCTCCAGAGAATGTCCACTACATCGGCAGATACAAAAATGATCCCTGTACCGCCACTCAGCTTCCTGAACTAAACATCGCATGAATTAAAATGTATACCACCAGCGAATCATGAGTGCCCGGCCTTTTGAGATGAGTTGTATTTTTTCGGTACACATTTCTTTATCTGCCGCAAACGCTCGACCTATAAAGTAATCCATCGCATCTAAATAATCTACCTCAAGCTCGTCACATCTAAATTTCCTGGGAGTTCACAGGGAAGTTGGGATGCGGAACATCTCCGAGTGATTGTGAAAAGTGTTCCCATTCCTTCTACACCCGCAAATGCCCAAGCTCTGACTACATGCATTGCATACGGTACATATCCGGCCGGAGGACATCGCTACGTGCATATCGATTGGCGACAATCTTGGTCGCATCCTGCTATTAAAAGTGCACGCCGGTCAGCGCAGTACTATTCCCAGTGTTCGGACGAGTGTGCAGTGCGTTGCGGCCATATCTCCCGAGTAGGCGTGCACTGTCCGCTTACCGATGCTCGGCTGATTTAAAAAGGCCCACCGGCACATCTCAAAGGTACTTTTTTTGGGAGCACAGGCGTAGAGGGCAGCGCGGCTGGGGTATGACTGAAGCGGTAGCTGCTGATGTGGCGGACGCTACGCACGTTTCAGCTGGTAGCGTTTGCCGGGCTGTAATGACGGCGTCCGAAGGAATTGTTGGGAAGTAGTGCGGGCGGGGCAATGGATGACTTGAAATTGAAGGGCGTTAATTTGGGAGAGCACGTTGGCATAGAATTGTTGCATGGTGGCGTGTGAGGGGTGATTTTTGGTGGGCGTGGCGGTCGGTGTTGCACCCGCCGAGGTCTGGATTTTGATGGTGTTTGGCAGTGCAGCCGAGACGGACGGAGCAGTCAGGTTGACCTTCATTATGGGCACGGTAGTTTTGGCGGATGCCGAGATCAGTGTTTTTATGGTGGTGTTATAGTGCGGCGGGGTAGCTCACTCCTGTCGAACGTACAAAAGGGGAAGGACGCGTAGATCTTGTAACGAGTGAGTGCGCTGCGGAAGAGGAGCAGACGAAACGTTTTTACGAGCGTAGTGTCGTAGCTCCAGCGTTGCGGGGGATCCTGAACTAAGGCGCAAACAACCAACACAAAGGAGGTCAAATTGGAGGAAAAGGAGTAATAAGGGATAGAGAAATAAGAAAGAAGAGGACCAAGCCTTTTTCATTGGGGATTTTTCTTGTTATGAAGCTTTATGTACGGTCCTCCCCAACCCCGGCGCCGCTCAGGTCGTTCATATAGCGAACAATTCAGCGCCCGAGGTGAGATTAATAGCCAATAAAGGCCCAAGGGAAAAAAACAAAAACAAAAACCAGAGAATACCATCGGTCCGTACAGTGCCTTTTCGTAGTGCAAAAAGCTTTAAACAAGGCACCTTAAATAGTGAAACAAGCCCTAACCGTATGCAGAATATATTTTGGTACCACCCAGTCAGAATTAAATCCAGCCTGGCCAACCAGCAGCCATGTCACCCTACAGTGGTGTAGTAGTGTAGTACTAGTCCACCCATGGTGCGCTGTATGATGCTACAAACAGTGCCATCGGGGGACGGAGCGGCGAGGTGGCGACTTAATTGTAGGTACCATGGGCCGCGGAAACATGTAGCCTTCGCCATCGTCCGGTACGCGGGCTCATTTTAGCTGTACTGCAGGTGTGCGTGGTTTTGGTGGCTGCGGCCATCTGGCTGGAGATGGTGGTCGGAAGGGAGGTTTCGTAAATCAGCACGGCGGTCACATGCTGGTTAGTGAAAACCGTGTGCGGCGAGTTCCTCACGGCGGCCGCCGGTTATATGTTGATATGTTGGTGTATCGGGCTGTGCGTACGACGGCTGCCTCCGAAAATATATTGAGGGTCGTGAACGTGCGGGCGGGGGCGGTTCGAGATGCTTTCTTGATCTTGTTGGGCGTCGCGGTGGTCGCGGCCGCCGCCGCAGAGAAATTCGTGATCTTTGGCGGCGTCCGGGTGTGCGCGGCGATCGCCGGGAGACTTTTGTGGTTTTTTGGGCGTGGCGGCATCCGGGGAGACGTTTTTGAGGCGTTTTTTGGGACTGTCGGGGCAGCGACGGCCGCTGGATAGTTGGATATGGTATCGGGCTGGTAATTAATCGCAGCTGCCTCGGGAAGGTTTTTTAAGGTGTCTGGCTGGGCTATCGTTGCAGTGGCCGGCCATGTAATGTTGCTAATTTTTGTTGTTGTTCCGGTCGGCATGGTGGTCGCCACGGGCAGGTGAGGAGCTGAAGTTGGCTGATCGATTTAGGCAGCGGCGGTGGCGGGCAGGTTGGTGATGGTGGTGGGCGGGGCTTTCGGCACAGCGGCCGCAGCGGTTCAATCTTGTCTGTAATCGCGGCTTAATCCGCGCCTGCTTCTTCACCAGTTATATATACAGACTCTTTATATGGGTGCGTACAACTGAAACTCTCCTCATGGAGTCCAGCGCACCTGTGCCCGCAGTTAATCCAAGTTGTTAGCCAATACTCACAAGACCTACGATACTTATAAACGCTTGGAATGACTGAATGCGATTCATACTATCCCAAAGACAGCCAACGAGTGCTCCAGCGGAGTCACTCGGCGAAATTTTGAAGTGTCCTTTAGGGAAAAAAGCCTGTGAGAAGTCCAAAGTTAACGCACTCTCTTTCGATCAGCGCGATCCACTCCACGATCTATCTCGCTGGACTAAGCGTAGTACCATACGGGCTGAGACTCTAAAACAGCCTTCAACTTCCACAAACACGTGTACTGAATGGCCTGTGCAGACATGGAACCGAACGAGAAACGAGGATGAACAGCATGGCGATACAGAAGTCCCAGGTCCATGCTGACTAGAGGGTTTAGCATACTACGAAACAGAAGAGAACACTTTTTGATGGTGAAGATGTGGAGAAATCGTAAACCTTCCCGTTTCTCCATGCAGTACGGAGTAAATATTGCCTTTGTTGGAAGTTGCGGCCGCGGCGGAAATCCAGGAGGTCGCACCAGAGAGACTGCACGGTGAAGAAAATGCAATATTCCATAACCTGGATGCCCGCGCATCAAGTCCACTATCACTTGGGCCATTATGACCGGCTATGTAAGTTTCGCCGACCAAAGGAGCATGAACTACTCCCAGTACGAGTTATTTCGCGATGAGGAAAAACGGCAAATGGGAAGTGATGCTTGCCACGCATCGGACAACGAAAATATAACAATGGCATAAAATGATAACGGCCTGCTTGCCAAAAAGAGCGATCAAATTTCTTCTAGTGCTTTCACGACAAAAAACAACCGCAATGACGATCAAGGCGACGAAAGGGGAGCAAAAGTACCCTGGAGACTGCGTCCAATTAGTACTGCCATCAAAATGGGTAAAACTAGAGGTTTTATACATCTCGTTCTGAAATGACTTGTTCATTTAGAACCAGAACTCCCGGGCGGAATTCTTATGTGTTGAGAAAACATCTTTTGTTCAATACAGAGAGAATCTGAAGTAATCTAAGCTTACAGCATCGACAGATCACGAGAATACGGTACGTCACTGTAAGAAAATTGATGCACTGATTTCCAGGGCAACATTAATACATGGTTATCGCAATACTATATCATTGCGGCTTGTTGGTTACGGGGATCAAGTGAGGCGGAAGAGAACGGTTCCCACGAGGCACTCATTGCAGGTTTGATAGGGTACAGGTGGATGGTCGAGTCGACTATGTGTTTTCAGTCGCCAGGAACTATCTAAGATGCTTGGGATTACCTCATTAAAATGGAGGGAAAGGTCTTCAACAGCTTTCGCAGATCTTTCGACCGTTGTAAAATGCTCCCACTCCGACGAAGATTAGAGTCAAGGAAATATGTGTCTGGCTTTTGCGTGCTGGCCCTGACTCCGCTCAGCCATTCTATCACTCGTTCACGATGACCTCATAGAGGGCGCGTCACAGCTGTTTGACTGGGTATACCAATATAGCAGGACGGTACGAATATTCCTCGACACTTTGGCTATGTTTGGTGATAACGCGATTCTCATGTCGACAGCAGATTTCCGTGTTCAAAACTGCGTTCTGCACGTTCTGCACCTTCCGGGACCATCCAAAAACCAAGAAAAGATCAAAGAAGTATTTAACTGCGTTTAATAGTCGACGGTTGAGGGAAATGTAAACGCACCCTCAGCGGAAAATGATCCAGCCGGGGCTCGACGACCCTGCCTTACAGCACTTGATTGTGTAAGATAATAGGGCGAACTGAGATACCGTCACCCTATCAATTTTGCGGTTGGCGGAATACTTCTGGAAGGTACGTTGCAAGTGAGCAATTAAGCAAGCGCTCTTGTAAGGTCGGGCTGTTTTGACTCTGTTTAACACATTACAGCTGCACCAGATCATCTCATCAGAAACCTGATTAAAAATGATTTGTGTATGCCTCTACTTTTTCATAGAGACTCACGCAACGAAAAGAAGTCCAGGTCCGGATGTTAAGTTACGATAATTAAAACAGACTTAACCAGGAGGAAAACTACTGAAAAAAATGACCGCGACAAAATCCGTAGCATGAGCATTTGAAGTCGACTGTGCATGTTGCTCAATATTTTGTAGCCCTTTACCGTGGTCTAAACTACAACTGGCCTGTAAGTTTTCCTTCTTTCACAGAAGCTGCAGAGATTCTTTCAATCAACGTACTACTCTCAAATTGTTCAAGTTGAAGGGCCGACGGGACGAATCATCTTAACAGATAAAGAAGCCCTGTGGGCTTGGGGAGCAGAAAAGATATGTCAGGGACTTTATCCGTGCCGCGGTCGCGTTTTACCTTGAAGATACGAACGAGGGGGCAACTCTTAATAATCCCAACTTCCACGTGCAATCATGTTCTGCATTCTACCACAACAAATTGCGGTAATGGACACCATTTTAGCGAGATGTTTTTGGAAATTGCACATCGAAACTTCAAAGGGTGTTTCGAGATCAGCACACACCCTGATTCAAAAATATCAGTAATTGAGCGAGCTGTGGTATCTGGCTTACAGGCACTTTTTATTTCGTAATGCAACATATTTTAGTACAACACTGCAGCAGAAGGAATGTGTGCTTCTATAGGGCTCCGTAGACCCATTCTATGGGATACAAGAATTTCTGCAGATGAGAGTCTCCGGCCTTGTTTATATATAGTCGCATCCTTTGAAGAGGCCTCTATAGTCCTTTGTTCTGCGAAAGTGAGAAATTTGTGTAGATCAACGACCTCTAGAATCGATTTTTCTGATGTTAAGTGCAAAAGAACTCGAAACGCGACATATCTCTTGTTATGAAACGATGAAGATAGTCCGACAGCTACTCGAAGACTGGTACAGTTTGTAGCATCCACAGGACATGATCTCCATTGCGTGGCACGTAAATCAATCGTTAGCCTCTTTGAATCTACATGGCCGCCGCCGGTGGTCCTACCCGCAACTGACAGTGGAACCAGGTTCTGCGGTATCAATCGTCACGCTCGAGTGCGCAAGGGATAATATAATTATCTGTAAGGTCATTTCGGAGGGAGAAGGGAAAAGACTTCTTTACGCAGTTCATGGTATCATGGGAGTATCCGCAGAGGATACATGGCGTGCTGTGAGCGAGCGGCGGAATAGCTGCGTTTGTTCAAGCGTTTGCGATAGACAGCCGGCGATACTGTAAATGGGAGCGTGCGAACGAAAAGTGGCCCTATATAATCCCTGCGATGCTACATGCAAAGTAGGAATTTGATGGTAATGTACCATTCACGGAAAGATAATTTCCGATGGAGGCTGGTCTAGGATGGCATGAATAGCGGATGGATATCCAGCCCATTTTTTTTAGTATTGTTATATTTGATTTTAATAGCTCATTATTTATGGTGGCAAGGATCAAAAAGCGTCCGGTGACGTTTACATAATCTTAAAAGGCAGCCATAAATCCAAGAAGATGAATAAAGTTCTTGGTGATGGTCGAGCCGGAGGCGGAACTTGATGATATCTATAGCAAGGGGTACCTCCCCTGGTCGCAGAAACCTCCTTGATATTTTCACCCCTTTTGCAGCTTGGGGAAGAATATGATCGTGATTCGGATATGTGTTGAATATTTGAGGAACGATGTCGCCTCGAACATTCGAACGCCATCATGGCCAATGATATTATTATGAGTCAGATGAGCAAAGATAGCGTTGAGGTAAAAGAGAGCTCCCCGATTAGTTGGCGCTCAATCGTCCGTTGGGGCAGAGAGCCAGGAACGCACCAGAATCAATTCCGATATTCTCGTAATCAAGAGGAATCTGGGTTCCATTGAGAAGCCGTTTGCTCTGTTCGGAGCTATTAAAACCCCAGTCGTATCGTACACCGCCGGTGGCATACAGGCGAGTCTTTTCTGGCCATATGCCTTCCCAGAAAAAACCTTTCCGTCCTAACCACGTTATGGGAGGGACTTAGAAACTGATAGGGACCGCATTGGAAGGCCTCGGATTTAGTACGGGTGACCTTTATACTAGGTCGGAGGTGACACGCTATTCGCATGTCGTCTCACTTCCCACCGCAAATATCGCCTCAGCGTTTTCTCTCCCATCCGTCACAACTTCGACGAATCCAGCGCCCCTCCATCTCTTTGCGATAAAGAGAAAAGAAAGCAGTTCCCCGGCCTTTGTCTTTATTTTCTCGTTTTAGAACTTCTAAAGAAGATGTTGCCATTATTCCAGTATTTGGTCGATTACCCCATGTTCTGTTTTCTAAATACGTCAAGAAGTCCAATTGAGGATGACATCGGCCAATTTTTTCACCTGAAGAACCCGAGCGACGGACTGTACCCTATTCTGGGGCCGACTAATTTTGCCAATCCCATCGGACTCCTCCACTTCGAGGAGGCACTCGACGCCTTCATAAATTGGGAAGGGATTTTGATGCGTGTGACCACCTTTTTCCTGGAATTTGATGCAAAGGGAGCCTACCAGACCCTGTTCTCTCCCGGTACCCGTGTGGAGAGGCTTGGGATGGCGTGAAAATGTCCCAAAATTGTTCACATTCTACTTCAGAGGTATTTATCCTGTGAATTATTGCAGAAGGCCCAAGAGCACGTGACCCGTGAGGCCCAGAATTATCGTGAGTATGAAGTGGACTTTTCCCAGTGTGCTATAAATGCTACGCGCACGTGCCGAACGTTTTTCACCCCTTCCGAGCTCTTTCATAACTTAGTTGTCTCTATTACGCCACGCTTTGGCGTGTCCAGGGAAACATGAATTAAAATGCGCCCTGAGGATCAGAAAAGTATGATCGTTGTTCGCCAAAGCGCCTTCTCTGAAGACGGACCTCAGAGGGCTCAAACAGCCGCTGCCACCCCACTCTCTCACCAACCTGCCGGATATAACCAGTCTAGTACGGCGAGGAACACGACCACGTTGATGCAACCCTCTCCCAGTATGAAATCGGACTCATCTTCATTGTCTTAGCCACGTCCTGAAAAGCAAGAAGCGTTGATGGTACGACAGTGGTTGCCACGGTCTTACAGATTAGTTATATTCTGGTCCTGAATCACGATGAGATCTAGAAGGCAATTATAGGGATGAGATCGGAGAAACGTTACTTTATGTGCTACTTCGAAGGTGTTCCTGACGTTACTGAGGATCATATTCAGACGGCGCAGACGTTCACCCCAAGCGACTACTGGCAGTTGAACTGCGAGATCTATCGCGAGAGTGGTCATAGCACATTCAATTGTCACCATATCTCTCCATCTCAGCGCATCTACTTCTCGTACTAGTAATATCTCCATAAAATAGAGGCGATACCTTCCTGAGGGATTGGTACCAGAAAAAGATGCAGTCGATGAAGAACTATGATATCGAGCCTGGTCTTCGTCCAATATTTACGGATACCGTGGTCATCGAGGTGGTCGTGGTCGTGGTCGACGTGGGACCAGTTTTAGAGGCCGGTTTCCCCGCCTTATTAACCCAACCATGGTCGTCCTCAGCAAATCGGACAGGTTCACGTGATCGTAAACGCGGAAATCCTACGCCTCCGTCAAACCAAACTGAATCAAAAGAGTCGTCGGAAAACTAAGAGAGACATGCAAGCAGGAAAATGGTGCTTTTTCACCTCCAAACTTCCTTCCTCACAAAAGAAAAAGTGAGGGGTAAAAGGAAAGAAAAATATTCGTGCAGATGTCGAGCCTCACGATGAGTCCCGACCAACCGTAAATGATATTTAGTTTTCCCGATACCCCTTGAATTATCCCCTCCGTCGAAAGGTAATGAAGATGTTTCGAATAACAGGTTTAAAAGGATACCTCAAAGGCGACGAGGGCGAATACGAATGATGATGAGCCAAAGAGAATCGCAGTATGGCGAAAGGCCTGGATTTTTATCCACGACGATTGGGTTCCAATTACCCAGAATAAATCATAATATCCAGCAAAAGGTGAAATTAGTGAGCCAAGCCACCCGAAGGCTTTTCCTCGAAATGTATGGCCATGACGAGCCAGAATTAGGTTTTTCAGGGTTAAATCAGAATACCGGCGAAAATTTAAATACCTTTGCCGCTTTTCAACGTCACAGGAGCCATATATAACGTGAACGGCGAAGCTCCCTCCCGGAGGGATGGGAATATATTTTCACGGCAAACGAATACCTTCTAAATTTTGGGTGATGCACGTGGAAATACGTTGAAGATGAAAATTGGGCTACTCATTACGGAACACTTCGGAAATTATGTATGTAGTGTGGCCTTCCTGGTTGCCAGCCACTTGGAATTCACTGCATTATCGCAATTAGCTCTTTGATACCACGCGGGTCTTTCCAGAAGTCAGAAGACGATCGAGAGCAGCAAGGGAGATATAGTCGTATCGGGAGACAGCTCGCCAGCTAGATAGGAGGAGAGTACTAGTGGCTTGTTTGTTCACACAGCTACGCCTGATAAAACTCCCAGCATGGACGTGATCCTACGGCCAGGAGCGTGAACTACTTAGCCCGTTAGACAACGGTAATGGGCCTTGATCAAGAGAGTTGAGGAAGGAGAGCCGGAGGGCGAAGAAGAGTGAAGTAAATCTGCGGAGAAAAGAGAAAAGAGAAGCTAACCAGTGTAGTCGGGCACCTCCTCTGACGGCCCGAATCCCTAAGTACTTGATACCCTTCGCATTAATTTGTACGGGACGGCGCTAGGTGGGACTTTGCGTCGCAACATTCTACTGGCTAAATTAATACAATGCTGCATTGCAGTAACACCTGCAATTTACATCTTTATCGTGCATTCCGCTTCAAACTGCCGTGTTGAAGAAAATCCCTATGCTGGTGCTTCAAGGAATATATTTACAGTGTAGTTGCACTGCGTGGCGGATACTGGTGCACCGTCATACCAAATTTGGTTTTGCACCACTATACGAGCGTACAGTAATTTACTATCACACCATATATGTTGGTGCAAAACTTTCACGATCGTAGAGTGGTTACCGTCACATCATATATTGTGTTGCATCACTGAACGAACGTTCAGTGGTGCGGCACCATCCCCCCTGCAGAGGCGCACCACTGTTTCCCCATTCTTTGTTTCGTCACTGTAACATGCGTCGTAGCATACCTTTGTGCGTCCGCAAAACGGTATGCCACCCTGTATGGTGGTGGTGATCCTGTGCAGCTTCAAGGCTTTCTTCTTCGATTCTTTACTGCTGTACAGAACCTCTCGAAAAAGGAGAGTTTGTAGCAGGTTCCGGCCTGGCTGGTCGGGATGCTAAAATACCCGTCGTTTAGGGAACTCAATTCACCGATCTCTATGTAGATGCCATTCGGTGCATCAAATGTAAGATCTACTTCACCAGAGACACAATCCTCATCATTGGCCACGGCAACGCATTGGATCCGTGGTTGGAGAAGAACCCTCGCATCGTGGAGCGCATCACCCGACCTACGAATTTTTCGTAGACGTCATTGTGATGGCTATCGAAGACATCGACGATGTGTCACCTGATACATCTGGTAATGAAACCACGGAAAAATGTCAACATGATGAGAAAAAATCACGGAAAGAGTAAATAAGACCAGAAGCAGTGGAAGATACGCCGAATATGGAAGACGTTCAACAACTCCTCGCCGGTTGAAGCGCATCCTGATTAGAAGAACAATTGGAGAGATCAGATCTACTTGCACCATCTTCAGTACCCAGAGCTTCGTGAGAGCTTCATGAAGATGATATAGAAGAAACTGTCCGTGTTCGAAAAAATAGTTGGGCAGATCAACGCCACCGAGCATCAGGTCAACCTGAAGTCTGTCACAGACCCGTACGCCTGCACCCGTACCGTGCTGGTTCCGATAAAGGATATAATATCCGAAAACAGATCTATTACCATATTTCTGCAAGCGTTATAGAGCTGGCGCAGACAGAAAGGTTCATCCCCGTGCTTTTAGTACCAAAGAAGGACGGCACCCAGAGATTGTGTGTCGAATTCAAGCGATTTAATGCTACGACCATTCCGGACACGTACCAGTTGCCTGGCATGGATGATTTTATTGAAATTATTACCAATTATAACTTCTTCATATTTTTATATACGCTCTGACGGTACTGGCAGGTCCCGATCACGAAGGAGAATGAGTAAAAAACGTCGTTCATAAGCCATATGAGTACCTACCCATACGTACTAATGCCCTTTAGTTTTCGGAACCCTCCGACTACCATACAGAGTGCTCTCTACATCGTTGTCTCCTGAGCGCAGTGGAATATGTGCCTCACGTATATCGACGACATAATAGTTTTCTCTCAAAACCACGAGGAACACCTTGGGCACCTCGAACACATCCTCTCCCTGCTTTTTGAAGCCTTCAAAGCATACTAAGTGCTTCTTCTTTCCGGAATCGTTAGATCACTTGGGATTCCGCATCCACCCGGATGCTAATGCCACCAAGCCCGTTTGTGACGCTATATACCCCGAGACTCCGACCCAAACAAAGAGCTTCGATGATGCTTTCAATGTGTACCGGTGCATTTTTAAGGACTTAGAAAGTATATACACCCCGTTGACGGATATATTGAAGAAAGATAGTTGTATCGACTGTGACTAGCTGCCCGAACCGACGTTAGTGCAACTTGAAGCTTTCTAGAAGTTGAAGGAGGCCTTGAATAGCCTTATTTTTTTAACTCTCCCTTTTCTTGGTCTCCTCGTCCCTAAATGATCTTTTGAGATCCCAGTAGTTGCGCGTGACCCTCCTTTAGTAGAAAGAAACAGACGCGCCCACAAAGTGGGTAACGGTCGGGTACTATTTAAAGACCTCTACCAAGGAATCGTGGAATAATACTCCCTCCTGGATGATTTTGTGCCCTGTATTCCTCCTCCTTCTGACGCACCCGCCGGTAGTTGGGCCTTGAATTGGGGTGGAAAAATTCATGGCTCAGTTTTCGGTTTAGTGTCCGGTGTTCCACGGTTCTCTTTCAGACTTTTTTCCATTCCCCCTCTCCGTTTCCTTTTTTACCTTTCCATATATCCTTTCTACACAGAGGGCCATCGAGCATATGAGGCAAGCCTGCGGCGCAACATGCCTTGCGTCATCGGAAATCAAGAAGACCAAGGATGCAATACTAAGGACTACTCTATCATCATTCATATTTCATCAGTACTCAAACATCGTTTCATCAGTCGAATTGAATCCGACAATTCAGTATGCTCGTAAGTCACGCCTCGAGGCGCGAAGTGTTCAGCAACGGCTCCATGAGGTGATGTTCCGGGCACGCTCGCCTGTCGATTCCCAACGGCTATCGATAGTCAGCCTAAGAACCGTCCAAGCTCTTACAATTTCTCCAAGACCACTTTGGCCGCTAAAAAGTTCGAGACGCGTCGAAGAGGCCCCTGGTAATTAATATCGTTATCCAAAGACAAAATATCAACTAGTGAGATCTGCTCGCGGGTGGTCTAGATAAGCGTGCGCAAATTTTGGAATACCATACCGAACGGCATTCGGTGGGCCGCTCAGAAAAGTTCTGCTAGTATGGTACTCTCAGCAGGAAGCAAAATTATTCCCATAAGCGATGAACAGCTCTGGGCTCCCGCCTTCGTGGATTTCGCACGGTTATGTACAGTAGTTTTAGGGTGGAAGGGTTTTCCCATTCGGGCCTTCAGCGCGACCCTCCCTTATCCTTAAAAATGTGGTTGTTTGCTTTATGAAAAGATAGCAGGAGCTCTCGGCACTTTAGGTGCATAAAGTGGATGCAGCACAAGGCGAGTGAGCGGTGGGCAGATCCCCAACGTGGGACTAGATGAAAAGCTATGCCTGCCCGGTCGAAAAGGTTAAGATTCGCGTCTCAAGGCGCGACGTTTCCTTCGGTCGAAAGAAACAAGAGGCGTGCGTAACGGGACGAAAAAGTTGCGTCACATGCATGGAGTTGTTTCTGAATTTTTTCCGGAACGATGGGGTGGAGCCGCATTTCGCGCTTCAAAAAGCGGAGTTTTCTTTCGTCCCCTACCCTGTCTATTTCCATTTTCCGCTCCACAAATACACGCATTACAGGGGACAGGCCCCTTCGCCGCTTGATTGGCTCTAATTGGAAGGGAAGCACCTGTTTGTGGCCTTCGTTTGTGCCGTTTTCGCGCGGCGCATTTGGCATTGGTGAAGTTCCTTCAGCCTTGAGATTTAGATTCGCGCATGAGGAACGAATTGCTCTCCATAGCCGAAGGGGCGGGACCTTGTTGATGACGTTTGGAGTTGTAGGGAAGTTGAGACAAGGCTCCGCAGGTGCCTGGGGTACTAGGCTGACGAAACATGGGAAGGAGAACACCGGTCGGATCGGTTGACACAAGCACACGCGTCGTGGGAGATTTGGAGTCGTGCCGACCGGCATGACGTAAATATACGGCGCGCAAAAATCGCCACGTGGAAGATGAGCAGTGTTTTGAGGCAGATCGGCTTACAACATCGGCCGGGCGTGTCATTCCGGGCATATTTAATTTGTGCAGATTTAGTGAAATTTCCCCCAAATCGACACGTGGCACTGGCCTGGCACGCTTTTTCCAATTCAGCCAGCCCGCCCGCGCAAGATTTTTAAATCGTTCCGTCGCACCTCCTACCCCCCGCCTTACCTACTTCGCCCCATTTCTCGAATTGCTCGTTCTTCCTGACTTCCGGCGCTTCCTTCGCACTCCGAGATCCAGTCACCAACCATGCCATATCTCAGAAACCACGCCGTATCACCGCCTCGGACATCGGTGCGTCGCCCGTTTAGAATTATTCCCCTCCCCTCCCCGGACTACTCGACGCGGGACGGCGTATCCCACCATGAAACATCGGCCCACGCACAAAAAGCGCGTCGTGCCTTCCGTTTACGTCGCGCCCTGACACGAGAATCCCCGCTGCACGAAACGATCACCTTTTCCATCTTACCGTCGGGACTGGACGCCCATCGCGTCGACAACTCCCCGTGCGAGACGCGTACATCACCCCCTATTCCTCATCCCTATTTCGCCTATGGGTTTAAATCCCTAAATGTTCTCCTCTCCGTCCTTTGACCAGATCCAACCTAGAATCCCCGTTTTACACTGCCTGCCCTACTTCCGCGGCTGAAATACGTCATGCCAGAAAACGTGACTCAAAAATGCGTGCCCCTCATCGCGAGTGCCTCTCTCATCTCCCATAGCTTCCACCCCCTTACCTGGTGCGCCAACTCGAACCCCTCACCTCGTGGAAGGTGCCAAGTCGCGCCGAGAGGCGCAACTTGCGCACCTTGCAAGCACTCACGACCAGAATTTCACAGCCGCCGCGCATGACAGTCTCCATTAATATCTTTCCGTTACAGCACCATCGAAGTAACACATTCACAATATCTTCTTTTCCATTCCTTTGCGCCGCTAGGCGTGACCCCCTCCTTTCGACCATGGACGCACGCGTGTTCGCGCAGCACAGCGGTGTCGTTTCGCGATACTAAATTACCTCTAGACATTCCCAAGGGCGCCGCCGTGATTCGGTGATATCGATGAAGTCGCGCCTTCGGTGCGAACCGATGATGATACCTTATTGAGGAAGATGGTTGGACCGTATAGTTGGTACGTCTTTCCCGGCTGCGCGAATTACTCCTTGTCGGGTATTGGTGGATACGACGAAGACTTCCCACGAGTACTTTCACGAGATGACACGCCCACTCTCATGTCTCACGTTCTTCATTTTTATCGCGACGCGGTAGCCGCTTCGTCAGCGGCACGCAGGCACACAGCACCGTTCCTACCTTTTGGTACCTAGAGGCGCAACTGCAAGGTTGTCCTGATATGGTTATCTCCGGTAAGGTTCGTCGGCATCACACAGTGGTATGTCGCACGTTACCAGGCGTTCCAGTGAAGTGCATTGAGTTTCTACACATGCAATACACCCGGAGCAGTAGCACTGCCGGCGCACCACTTTGTGCATTTTAACCGTGCGGTTCATCATCGACCAAGGCCGAACGGCTTCCGTTAACGTCCGCATCGGAGCAACCCGAGTCGTCCTGATCAATCGACTTCGGGCATCACCTCCGTGGTCGTACGTTACCGGGACAGTCACTACCGTCCCGTACACACAGTTTATGTCCGGCACGGTAGGGCCACATGTCAAGAACCGTTACCGTACGGTCTTTCTTTACGGCTCACAAATAAGCTGGCCGCCCGGAACCTGAGTACGAAATTACTAGGGAGACCATGTCAATTTTATTTCTAGTAGTTGCTCCGATCGTACTTATATAGTCCTCTAGGGACTAATAGACCGATCTGACATTATCATCATAAATTCATTTTCTGCACGAGTAAATTCGGTTCACTCGTACAAAGGTCTTCAACCACGTGAACCCCCCCTCCATGATGGCGTCACCGTGCTGTCCCGCATCCACCACTCTTCGATCGACCCCCGCACCAACCCGACCAAACTCACTCGCGTATGACCGATCCCCTTATCTCGCCTCCCCTCTAGGCGCAGTTTCCTATTTCTCATCACGCACGCGCAATTTCGGTCCGCACGGCTGCACCGCCACGCTAGGCGTGAGTAATGTCTCCGAAATACGGACTGCCTCTTCAGGGAGGAACAACAGAAGCTTTTTCTTAGACTGGACTTACATCACCAATACAATGTTCTCAGCACAGATTGAAAACTTAATCTTATTGTACTTAGGATAAAGCCAATACTGAAAATTTTCAATATATTCTCATTCTTGGAAACCATATACAAAGTTTTCATTCAGATGCCAATAAATTGTAATCACCACTAGCTTATTAATGGTATCAACAATTTATTGGTGAGTGCAAAAAATCTTTGCGCAAGCAAAAACAAAAGAAAACAACATGCTAACATTCAACATACCACAATTCATAAAAGATCATATAACTAAGCGGCAGGATTCCTACTTTTTAGCTGATATAGAAGCTAACAAAGGGAGACTTTCTCAAGAAATTCAAGGCAAAAGAATCTTAGTAATTGGTGGTGCAGGAACTATAGGGTCATCTTACGTGAAAGCTATTCTTCCTTTTGGGCCAGCAAGTCTGGTTGTTGTAGATTACAGTGAGAATGGATTGACAGAGTTGACACGTGATCTAAGAAGTCAAGATATGTTTGTTCCAGATGAGTATATAACCTATCCATTTGATTTTGGAGGAAAAGTTTTTGAGAAAATGTTCAAATCCAGAACGTTTGACATAATTGCATGTTTTGCGGCACACAAACACGTCCGAAGTGAGAAAGATCATTTAGCAATCGAGGCCATGATCAATAATAATGTCTACAATACTAAGAGGCTAATCGATCTTGCTTTGGCTTCAAAACCGAAACATTTCTTCTCAGTATCTACAGATAAAGCTGCCAATCCAGTGAATGTAATGGGAGCAAGTAAGAAGTTGATGGAAAAAGTGTTAATGGCCTATACTGATGAATTAAAGATTTGCACAGCAAGGTTTGCCAATGTAGCATTCAGTAATGGTAGTTTACTTGCTGGATTTATAGAGC
>JAVCKV010126111.1:0-19296 GCA_032274145.1 Herpochondria borealis | reverse complement strand
AGATCAAGACACTCAAACTTGTAAAAATTCCTGTCCTACTGAAAGACCCATGTTAATAAAACAGACAATCGACGCCAATGAACAAGTGGAGAAAATTAATATTTGTGTGATTCAAGGCCCGCTCACTGGTTGTAGAGTGGCTGCTATTCCGCACTTAGATGCGACTGGGACGTATGATCTTGGCTGTGCTGAGTGTGAACTAAATAACTTTCCTTTTGTTGACTTTACTCCAGGGCCAGGAGAAATGAATCTCAATAGCTTTCATGGATTTGATTTCAGTGGTTTGATTACAGATGTGGATATTTCGGCAGTTAGAAGACAGAACTTCGTGCAATGTGCTAATCTCACTGATCTTTCTTCTTCGAATTTGACGACAAACGCCACTCCGTCCACTGGTTGTCAGCTTTATGCCAAGCACAGTGGGAAGTTCGTTTGTATCAGTTGTTCTGGCCGTCGTTTTCGTTGCGATAAGCTCTGTCTTGGCGATAATGGCGATCGTTCAAGGCACAACGAAGAGCACCAGATTCTAAACTGTATTTAAGAACAAAACATACCACACGGTTTTTGAAGGAGGCCATGTGTGAGGAGCTTAGCATAATCAGTGCGCAGGATATTCAGCAGGAAAAAGCCATTATGATCAAGTAAATCGACAACCAAGAAGAATTTCTTCAAATGAATGAGATCTTCACCACAAACTAAACGTTGAGCCCAGTCGCCACCTACTTTGGGTACAAATGCGTGGTGCAGAGGGATTCTTGCATCAACCGCTTGTTTGATGTGTTCAGGGTAGTGAACGTTCACAGGTTCCGCGAAATTATTAAAAATTCTCTCAAGAAACGAATTGAGGAGAGGTAGGAAGAGAATGAGGCACTGGGACTGGACGAAACGAGCTCGATTGAAACTGATGATGATATCAGGTTGGATTTGAGGGTTATGTGTAGGATCAAAGTCTGCACCAGGGTTAGGAGTGAGGGTGGCGATTACTTCGGCTGCTGCTGATACAGTGGAAATATTGACTCCTAAGGACTTCGCGATATCTGGAAAACGGCGGTGTGCTAGATCTCTGAGATGATTTTCGACGATTTTGTGTTCTAGCCCCTTAAATACTTTTTTGTGGTGGAGCTGAATTAGAAGGGATTCAGTAATGTCTTCAGCCCCTACACCGGCAGGCTCGAAAGATTGAATGACGGCTCTAGCTGACTGCAAGATTTTCAAAGGAATTCGTTCTCTTGTTGCCATTTCTTCTACAGGCTCGGTCAAGAAGCCTCGGTCGTCGAGACTGCCGATAATGACTTCTGCTGCCTCGTGAATGGAAGGGGTTTTCCCTGCTAGATTGAGCTGGTTGAGAAGATGTTGCTGCAAGGTCTTGGGGGCAACGATAGAGTTGTAGAAAAAATCTCTGGCATCTTGGTCAATTCCTGGAGAGGAATTGGCCTTGGTGTGAATGAGGTTTTCACGGTAATCGTCAGCGAGCTCTGAAATCATTTCGCTATCTTTTTCAGCAGCTTCTATTTTTTCTTGCTCGATGGGGGTCTCGTTGCTGATCTGCTCCAATACTGGATTGGTAACCAATACTTGTTGCACTAGTTGTGACAACTCGAGAGACGAGGACTGGAGGAGTTCCAGTCCCTGGCGCATTTGAGGCGAGAGAATTTGGTTCTGGCCGAGTTGTTGCTGGAAATCTAGAGCCATGATCTGGTCGGATCCTAACAAACAATCGAGGGCTGGCTAGCATTTTTCGTGCCAAAATTGCAACATATATTTCTTGACAAAATTTTAAGTTAGCAACTCTAAAAATTTGAGAATGAATTTAGCTTTGTATTAGGGAAGAGAGGAGGGAGTCGAAAAAATCTTTTTAGATAGGTGAAGTATCTATTGACGAGGGGGCGTTTTATGTGCAAAACACCTCGCCGCACGCCGAAAAGGACGTGCTATTGTTTCTGTACCCACAGAGATAGCCCACAAATAAAAATAAAAATAAAATGATTCCTTCATTATTAGCAGCTGCAGAAGATCAAGAAGTAGCCAAAGAGGTCGCAACCCAAGCTTCCGGAAATCCGGTGCTTACTTTGTTTGCTGGCTTGGTGTTGATTGTTCTGGTGTTTTGGTTTTTTGCCAGCGATCGTGATCGCACCCGTCGTAATGTTGGATTTGTGGTGATGTTAGCTTCGGTCATCTTTTCCCTCCTTGCGATTGCTCCGATAGGTGGCTGGATGGACGTGGTTTCTGGAAACAAGAAGTTTGGCGAGGTGAGTAACCTTAAACGTGGTATCGATATCGCTGGAGGTGTTTCTTTTGTGATGGAGGTTGAACAGGTAGATCCTACTCAACCTGTTACTCCGGAGTCGATGAATGCTGTAAAAGCGGTCATCGAAAAACGCCTTGCTGCTATTGGGTATCCAGAAGTAGTGATCGTTACTCAACCTGCTGAGAAAAGGATCGAAGTGCAGATTCCGGATGCAAATGACGCGCAAGCGGCTATCGTAAAAGATCAACTCACGCGTGTGGCAGCCCTTCAAATTTTTAAAGTTCAGAAGTTCTTCGGTAAAAATAGCCAGTACTACGATGCCACAGCAGAAGTGGGAAAGCAGTGGGATGTAGATGGAATGAAGGAGACTTTAGAGGGGCAGCGTCTTTTTCCTATGAGGGAGATAGATGAGAAGACTAAAAAGGAGTTTATTGCAGGTTACCTTTCTACGACATCACCGCGGCCAGTTTTGGAAGGTGAGCATGTGAAGTATGCTTATCCCTATGCGGAGACAGGCACAGCTATAGGTATTGAATTGACTTCAGAAGGTGCTGAAATTAATAGCAATTTCACTCGCAATGAGATGGTTAAGAATCAGGACCATATCGCAGTTATTTTTGATGGCAAAGCCATTAGTTGGCCCATTCAAGCTGCAGATGAGTTAGGTGCACAATTTCAAATTTCAGGTTTAGCAGGGATTGAGGAAGCTACAATGCTGGCTTCTAACATGAGCAATCCTCTTAAAAATAAGCCAAAAATCGTAGCTGAACGTAAGGTTTCGGCCACACTTGGTGAGGCCACTATTAATCAAGGTGTCAAGGCTGGTATCGTCGGTTTGGGACTTACTCTAGTGTTTGTTCTTATTTACTATCGCTTGGCGGGGTTGATCGCTCTGATCGGTCTTACCGTGAATATCTTACTAATTTTCGGAAGTATGGCACTGATGAGTGCTACATTTACACTTCCTGGTATTGCTGGTGTAATTCTCACCATCGGTGTGGCAGTCGATGCTAATGTTCTTATTTACGAACGTTTGAGGGAAGAGAGGGCCGCAGGGAAGTCATTTACTGATGCATTACGCCTTGCGTATGAAAAAGCTTTTTCTGCTATTCTAGATGCGAACATTACGACGTTGATCACCGCTGTGATTCTCTTCGCTATGGCAACGGGCTCTGTAAAAGGCTTCGCAGTAACATTGACGATAGGTATTCTCGGAACACTACTCGCCGCACTTGTGTTCACACGAGTTCTCTTCTGGATCGGTGGTGACATAGGATTGGTGAAAGATAACAAATTCCTTAACCTTATTCCTAAAAAGTCATTTGATTTCTTAAGAAAGTCAAAGGTTACACTTACTCTTTCAAGTTTGCTTGTAGTAGTTGGTTTCGTCGTTATCGGTATGAATGGTAAGACATCATTGGGTGTTGATTTCACTGGTGGTACGAATTTGGAATACACAATTCCGGCAGATGATTTCAATAAACATTCTTCTCTTTCTCAAACAAGTATACAGGAGAAAGTGAACGACCTGAAACTTGAACAAGGTGCTGTCGTTCAAATAGCACAACCTACAGATGATCCATACAAGTATGTTTCAATCAAGTTGTCCTCCGATCAAAAAGAAATCAAAAAAGTTGATGAAGCTTTCCGCTCAATGGCTCCGTTCCTTTCTGAAACGGTAGAGAAAACTGTGACGGAGCTTGATGAGAATGGTCAGACTGTTAAAAAGAAGGTTAATTCTTATGTTGTGGAAAATTCAGCAGTCGAGATCAGTGCTTCGATGGGACAGGAATTCCTTACCAACTCATTGATAGCTCTGGGACTAGGTCTTGTCGGTATTTTGATTTACATTACTTTACGCTTCGAGTTTTCGTTCGCGGTCGGAGCTTTCTGTGCCTTGTTCCACGATATTATCTTAGTAGGTGGTTTACTTGTGTTGAAGGGTGATGAAATTACTATGATTCACGTTGGTGCATTTTTGACGATTGCAGGTTACTCGATTAACGACACGATAGTGGTATTCGACAGAATTCGTGAGAACTTGAAATATAGCGAAAGTTCAATCACTGATGTGATGAACCAAGCGATTAGTGCTACGCTTTCGAGAACGATCCTAACGTCTGTAACTACTTTTGTCGCAGTTCTTGCGCTTTATTTACTAGGTGGAACTGCTCTTTCTGCGTTCTCGTTCACTATTATGATAGGTGTTATCGTAGGAACTTACTCTTCAATCTTCGTGGCTGCTCCAATCGTTTGGATCTTCTCCAAAGCTAGAGGCAAGGATCTTCGTGATGAAGTTATCTCAGCTCAGCAAGCAGGAGAGGAAGAAGATGGTATTGAACGTTTCGATGACGGCGAAGGTGATGAAAAACCTAGCCCGGCATAGTGCAAGAAACAGCATTGAATTTTAATTAAAGAAAGGCTCTGAGTGATATCGCTCAGAGCTTTTTCTTTTCAACAATCATTATTTTTTTTACATATCTCTTATGAAAAATATCACGGTAGCCGCAGCCTGTGTAAATCAAATCCCTATGGATTGGCAGGGGAACCTTATCCGTGTGAAGCGGACTATAGCTTCTGCTCGCGAAATGTGTGAGGGAGAGGGTGCCAACATCCTGTGTTTGCCGGAACTGGTGCTGACTGGTTATGGCTGTGAAGATATGTTTCTCGCTCCTGATACTGTTACGAGGGCAGAAGAAATGCTTTCACACTTACTTGATGAAGCTCCTGAAATGTTGATAGCTGTGGGGCTGCCATGGCGCCATCACAATACAGTTTTCAATGTCTGTGCCATGGTGCATGGAGGGCAAATTCTGGGCTTGTATGCCAAACAGAATCTTGCTGGAGACGGAGTCCACTATGAACCTCGGTGGTTTAGTCCTTGGCCGAAGGGTGAAGTAGTAAATACGCGAATTTGTGGCCAGGAAGTAAGTTTGGGAGATATAGTTTTTGAGATTGGTGGTATCACTGTTGGATTGGAAATCTGTGAAGATGCGTGGGTTGCAGATAGGCCTGGTTCTCAGCTCTCAAAGTTTGGACCTGAAGTAATTCTTAATCCCAGTGCAAGTCATTTTGCATTTGGCAAGCAGAGGACGAGAGAGCGCTTTGTCTTAGAAGGCTCTAGGGCATTCGGTGTAACATATGTGTATGCGAATTTACTAGGGAATGAATCT
The DNA here is from genome assembly GCA_032274145.1 of Herpochondria borealis. Classification (NCBI taxonomy): domain Eukaryota; phylum Rhodophyta; class Florideophyceae; order Ceramiales; family Ceramiaceae; genus Herpochondria; species Herpochondria borealis. Next base: position 13,875 of record JAVCKV010126111.1, on the reverse strand, counting down.
GGGAGAATGATTTTTGACGGTGGGGCGATGATTGCGAATGGTGGAGAACTTCTGGCTTCTGAAAAAAGATTCAGCTTTAAGGATTACACATTAATTTCTGCTGTTGTAGATCTCGAGTTAAGCCAAACACAGCAAGCTGCTACTGGTTCTCGTGAAGTTGATGTGACTGAACCTAAAGGGTTGGTGAGAACTGCTAAAGATTGGAAGTATACGGAAAAAGCTCCTTCAGATCCAATCGATCGTAAGCTTTGGTGTAAGGAAGAGGAATTTTCTAGGACTGTGGCATTGGCATTGTTTGATTATATGAGAAAAAGCTACTCTAGGGGATTTATTCTTTCCTTGAGTGGAGGAGCTGACTCGTCCGCTGTAGCTTGCTTAGTAAAGTTAGCTTTTAATTTCGCACTTGCTGAACTGGGGGAAGAAGGAGTTCGAGAGCGATTGAGCTACATGAAACTACCTTCACCAGTGGAGAACTGGATGTCAGTTTTGCTGGCTTGTGTGTATCAAGCTTCTGAAAATAGTGGTGAAGCTACCGAGAATTCAGCTAGTTTGTTGGCCGAATCTATCGGGGCGGAATACCAACGTTGGGATATCTCCACTCAGGTAGAAAACTATACGAGCATGGTCAGTCAAGGTATTGGCCGTGAATTGAGCTGGGAGCAAGATGATATCACTTTGCAGAATATCCAAGCTCGTGTCCGGGCTCCTGGTATTTGGATGTTGACCAATATTCGTGGAGGCTTGTTACTTTCCACCTCAAACCGATCTGAGGCTGCGGTGGGGTATGCGACTATGGATGGTGATACTTGTGGCGGAGTCAGTCCGATAGCCGGAATTGATAAGGCATTTTTACGCCATTGGTTGAGGTGGCTTGAAACTTCTGCGATGGAGGGAATAGAGAAAATCTCGGCCCTTTCTGCTGTAAACGCACTTCAACCTACGGCAGAGCTTCGACCTGAAGAATATGCACAGACAGATGAGTCTGATTTAATGCCCTATCCTGTTCTAGATGCAATTGAAAAGGCTGCGATCAGAGATAAACGTAAACCTAGTGATTGCTACCATCTTATGTTGGCCTCATTTCCTGACTATCGGGCTGACGTCATGAAGGGATGGGTGGTTCGTTTCTTTAAGCTGTGGTCTAGAAACCAGTGGAAACGCGAACGCTACGCACCTTCTTTCCACCTAGACGATGAAAATTTAGATCCTAAAACCTGGTGTAGATTTCCTATTCTTTCAGGCGGCTTCGTAACTGAGCTTGCTGAACTTGAAGAGCTATAGGGGACGCCTAGAGGTGGGAAAAGTGACTTAAAAAAAGTTTATAGACTAACGATCTGTCTCAGAGTCACGTTCTTTGTCGTAGATTTTCATGCCACGTGCTTTGTAATTGTTGATGGCATGAGGGTGATCAAGTGAGCAGGTGCTAAGCCAAATACGCTTTGCTCCAAGCTTGTAAGCTTGGGCAATCGAGGCTGAGAGCAGGGGGCCTCCGAGTCCCTTACCAATATATGCGGGAGCGAGACCGAAGTAAGTAATCTGGATGTCGGAGCCTTCTCTATGGAGCTCATAGTAGCCAGCGACCGTCCCGCTATGGTATCCCACTGAGGTATGTAGACAGGGGTCTTCCACGTATTTTATCCAGTCAGAGTCCGACCAATCAACCTTGTCATACCAATGCCATTTTTTACCTACCAGTTCATAGAGAAACTTGTTAAATTGCCATTGTTTTACAGCCATTTCTACGATTCGAAAACTCGGGTCAGAGTTTTTTTTAGACTTGAAATCAGCAATATCGTTGAGTTCCAGAAAGGTGTAAATAGTGTCTTGGCTCATGCGGTTATAATGTTTTTTGAGATTGTTGCGTTGTATCTGTTTTGCGAAGTGGAGTTAAAAATGGATTATAAGTAATACCGCTGGAGTGGCTATTTTATTCCACATCCATGATAAGAACTTTTTCCCACCAGTCTTTGTGTTTCTCAACGAATTCCAAGTGATCTGGATGATCTTGATAGGCGTCGTGTTCTGCTATTGAGGTAAAGCTGAGGTAAGTTCCGTAGCAGTAACTATTTTCGATAACTGGACGCTTTGGTGTGGCTGCGGGTTTTCCCCAACCCGAAGTTTCTATATGCGCAATAGCAGATAATTTTTTTAAGGATTGTTCGAAAACCTGCCTGTCGGCATCATTTTTGTGCTGTTCTTTTAGCCAGAAATAAACGTGATGTTGCATAATGTGTTAGTGATACGGTAAAGGATATACAGGTGGAAAGGAAAAAGTGTGTTGAACTTGATCATTTCTCTTGCCAGAGGTTGGTGATAGGTCTATCACTCACCTGCTTGTCTGGCGGGGCTGTAGCATACATAGATTGAATGGTTTCGCTGGCTTGGCGAACACAATTTATATTATTCAGATCATGGACAGCATTTCATCTCGCATCGAAAAAATCACACCATCTCTAACGCTAACTATCACCAACCAAGCGAAGGCGATGAAGGCCCGTGGCGAAGAAGTCTACGGACTCGCTGGCGGGGAACCAGAAATGGACACTCCGCAATTCATTAAAGACGCTGCTATTCAGGCGCTTGTGGACGGAAAGACAAAGTATACTCCTGCAGCAGGTATTCCTGAACTGCGTGAGGCTATCGCGGATAAGCTTGATAAGCAAAACGGCATTTCTTATGACCCTACCCAAATTATCGTGAACTCAGGTGCAAAGCATTCGTGCATGAATGCAATTCTCGCGGTAGTGGAAGAGGGAGACGAAGTTATTATTCCTACTCCTTATTGGGTCAGTTATCCTGAGATGGTTAGACTCGCCGGAGGTGTTCCAGTCCTAGTAGAAACGAAGGAAGAGAACGGCTGGAAAATCACGCCTGAGGAATTTGAGGAGAACATGACTGGTTTGACCAAGATGATCATCCTTAATACTCCAGGTAACCCAACTGGTGCAGTATATACAGCCGATGAGCTTAGAGCTTTGGGAGAAGTTGCTCTTCTAGAGGACATAATCATACTTTCCGACGAAATTTATGAAAAGTTGATCTACGGAGAAGCTAAGCACACAAGCATAGCTTCACTTAGTGCTGATCTTTATAATCTGACTATTACGATTGGTGGCTTTTCGAAGGCATACTCGATGACGGGATGGAGAATCGGCTACATAGCGGCTCCTAAGGAAATAGCAGCAGCTATTTCCAAAATCCAAGGTCACACAACTTCAAACGCTTGCTCGTTCGCTCAGTATGGAGCTCTTGCAGCCCTTACTGTAGAAAGCACGTTTGTTGCAGACCTTAAGGCCGAATATGACATGCGTCGTCAGTTCATGCTAAGCAGACTTTCAGAGATTCCGAATATATCAATTGTTGAGCCACAAGGTGCGTTTTATTTCTTTGTTAATGCAGCTCCTATGGGACTCAAATCTGTTAATTTGTGTGATAAACTCCTCAACCGTTACAAGGTGGCGGCTGTGCCGGGAATCGCATTTGGTAATGATAGTGCATTGAGAATAAGTTACTGCACTACGCTGGATGTTTTGAATGAAGGCTTGTCACGTTTCGAGGACTTTTGTCGTTCTCACTAAATCTAGTAAACAAAATATTTTAATGGGTTGTTTCTGTGTGAAGTAACCCATTTTTTTATTATGAATGAGGAAAATCCGTATCAAACTCCAGATGCGCAGGTAGAGAATGATGAGCCTTTGATGCAGGGGCGCCATGGAATCTTTGTAGGAGATAAAGAGGTTACCGTTGAGAAGGGATATGTCGGGCCTGATGTTTGCATGGCTACTGGCAAGCATCTGCCTGGTGAACAGAGTAAGACCCAAAAGTTTTACTACTATCCTCCTGTCACAACAGTCGCCCTGTTTGTGTTAATTGGCTCGTTGTTTGTTCAACTTCTTTTTGTCGGTGTTTTGATAGCAATTGGGATAATTCTTGCAGCTCGTAAAAAATTTATCATTTATGGAGTTACAAATCCCAAGTTAGTGATGAGAAAAAAAATTATGATGTCTTTGACTTGGTTGTTCGTGGTTAGCTTTGGCTGCCTTCTATGGTATTCTATGAGTAATATACAATCTGATTATATGTTTGTTGCCGCAGGTTTGCTTGTAGCTAGCATTGTCTCAGGATTACTTTCCCGAAATAAACTTAAGGTGGTGACAATGGATCAGTATCGCTGTACCCTTAAAGGGATTCAGCCTAAGTTTATTGAGTATCTTAGAACAGGTAAAATAAGTTAGAGAATATCTCTTATATTGAGTTTATGGCCAATCACAGTGTGCTTTACCTCTTGAAGTCAAAAGACAATTTCTACTGTTCTTTTGCCATAATCTCAAACTTAGCAACTGTTCACTATTGAAGATCATGAGGTGGAATAGAACTCTGTTATTTTTGTTAATGCTGGTAGGGTCAGCCCTGCTCATCTGTTCCTGTGGCAGTGTCTCTATAAAAGGAATTCCAGATTCACCTCCTAGTGTGCGTTCTCCAAAATTTACAGATCTGATGGAGAAGGTTGCGAATACTAAAACACGGAAAGGCAATCAGTGCCTGCATCTGCGGAACGGAGCTAATTTTTTTCCTCAAATACTTAGTGATATTAGTTCGGCAAAGCGTTCAATCACCTTCGAAACTTTCGTGATCAGAGATGGAGGAATCACAGATGTTTTTGTCAAAGCTCTATCTGCAAAAGCCAAAGTAGGGGTGAAAGTTCATATGCTCATCGATGCCGTAGGTTCAAGGTACTTAGGTGAAGAATCTATTGCAGAATTGAGGCTAGCGGGGGTTGAACTAGAGAAATATAAACCTTGGTGGAAGTCTCTATTTACGGCAAATAACCGAGATCACAGGAAATTTGTTATTATTGATGGGGAGATCGCACACACTGGAGGAGCGGGTGTAGCAACAGTGTGGGAAGGGCACGGAAACAAAAGGTGGAATTGGCGTGATAACCAATACCGTATCACAGGACCAGTCGTTGCTGATATGCAAAAGGCGTTTTGCTTAAATTGGAAAGAAGTGGCGGGCAGAACTTTAATAGGCCAAGACTATTTCCCTACGTTGAAACCTTTGAACAGAGGGATGGTGATGCAATCATTGATCTCAGGGAATGAAGGTAGTGTTTTACAAAGACAAGCCATCGCTCGGTCTTACCTCCTTGCTATCAATGCGGCTCAGAAGGATATTTCTATCGGAACTTCTTATTTTTGTCCACCAAAGCAACTGACCCGAGCTCTCGTGAAGGCCAAGGAAAGGGGAGTCAGAGTGCGTATTCTCACGGCGGGATCGTTCATGGATTCAAAGATTACGCAACGCTGTGCCCGGAACAGTGCCCGCTATCTAATTGCCGAGGGAATCGAGATGTATGAGTTTCAACCTGCCATGTATCATAGCAAGCTCATGGTGGTCGACAATCACCTGGTAATAGCTGGTGCTGCGAACTTAGATTACAGGTCTTTCTTTATTAATGATGAGAACAATTTTCATGTGTTTGACGACATTTTTGCTCAATCTCAATTTAAGGATTTTGAGCGAGATTTACGCTCTAGTCTGAAGCTTACACCTAAGAATCAGAAAAGCTTTTCCTATGGAGCGTGGCTGATGCAATCTCAGCTATAGTTTGTAAATGATCTCAGTAGTCAAAGTTTTTCGGAATTGAAGGGCTAGCTTTAGAGCTTGATAGGGCGTGCTGAGAAGATGCCATCCTTATAGCCAGCCATACTGAGAGTCATTTGTTTTCGTATCCACTTAGATTTGGTGGCGATAGGGAAGGTGAGGTCACGAAGAGTTCCCAACCAGTTTGAGTTTGATTGGAACATAGGGGTGATACCGCGCGTAGCGAACTGGTAGAATTTGACCTGCCGTTGCCTTTCTTTGCTGTAGTCTGCCAAAGCCTCATTGACGGTTTTACCCGATTCTAGGCACTTGGACAGAGAGTGGGCGTCTTGCAGAGCTAGATTGACTCCTTGACCTAGTTGAGGAGAAAGAGCATGAGCAGAGTCTCCTAGCACCACAGCCTTGTCGTCGTGCCAATGAGGCATGACTACGTCGTGATAGCGAGCTATCTTTAGTTGCTCGTAGGAATAGATTTGATCAAGAAAGCTTGCTGCCTTTGGGACCGATGATAGAACGTGCTCTTTCCAATTTTCAAGAGGCTGTTTAAAGAATGCTTGTTCTTGTGAAAGCTCCAATGAAAAGAAGAAGCTTAGCAAGTCGTCACTCGTCCCAGTAGGGAGGAAGCCGTTTAGCGTGTGGGTGCCGTGGACTACCTGCCACAGTTGATCAGGGGCGAATTCTTTCGTGCGTTTGCCTATATACCACAGAGCTCCCCAGGGGTAGACAGAAACCTTTTGTGGTATGTTAAGCTGTGCTCTGAGAGAGGAATTAGCACCATCAGTGATAACGACGAGGTCATACTCTCCCAGCTCTCTGTCTCCAGCTTTAAGTATTCGTTTGTCTTGCTTCAGGCTAATATCGGTGACTTTGGTGTCCCAAATCACATTGACGTGGTCTTTTGCACAGAGGTTGAGTAGAACTTCGAGAAAAGCAGCTCTCTGTGTGCCAGCACCAAAGATGTCTTCCCTGATCTCAGAATAGTTGAGATCGAGTAGTGTCTTGCCCTTGGCTGTTTTACAAAACAGGCTGTGCATTTTTGCCGTTACATTAAGAATCTCCTCTAGGCAGCCTAACTCTTGAAGAACTTCCATCCCTGAAGGTTGGAGCATAAATCCAGCTCCGACGGGGAGCTGAGTTGGGGCCTTATCATAGAGATCCACTTTATGGCCCTGCTTAGAAAGCAAACAGGCTGCCACTGGTCCAGCGGAACCTGCCCCAATGACTGCTATATGCAAATTGCGTATTCTCGACACGCTGTAAAATTAATCTGAATAGATCTCATAGCAAGTTTCTTTCTGGTTCAAAAATACAGCGTTCGAGCTTAGCAATTTCTAAGAAATACTCCACTGAGGGGTCTTCATGGTATATGAAAATTAGAATAAAAAATATAATTTACGCACTGCTCGTCAGCGTGTCACTAGTTTGTGTTGCTCAAGCCGAGTTGAGAACGATTGCGATTGAAGTATCGAAGAACTCAAAAGGGAAGGTGGTGGTGAACTTACATTCCGAAGTAGACTCTGAGAAAAAAACAGGAATCTCAGTGGCTCTAGCTACTAAAATTCTTCAAGTTTCAAAAGGTTGGGGCAGTTCTGTTGGGGTAGCTATCCAGGCTGAAGGGGTAACTCTTTCTGAATATTTGCCTTTGGTAACCAAAATTTCAGAGAATATGTGGCTAGATCTGGAGGGGCTTTCTTCTAGCACGGGTATTGGCTATGAGCATATCATGAAGCATTACAAAGTCAGACAAACTACAGGGCTTCCTGTGAAAATTCGAGATGCAGTTAAGGTGCTGCTCGATAAGCTACCGTATTCAGATAAGGAAAAAGTGGAGAAAGCTACGCAATTACTCCATTCATTTGAAGAACCTGTTCTTGGTGTTGTAGAGACAGTGATTAATCTGAAAGGGGAGAAAACTAGAGTTTTTAGTTATTCGTTTCCAAAAATAGGCATCAAAGTACATTATCATGGTAATAAAATAATTGGAGCAAGTAGTGTGAGGGAATCGAAGAATATGAAAAAGATCGAGCGTTAATATTGTACAAGTAAATTGGAGAATTCTTTTTCTTTTTGCGTGAGAATGAACTTGTCATCAGAGGCTTAATAGCGGAGTTGTTGTTCATTCTTAGAAGTATTAACGAATATGTCTGAAACTATTTACTCTAGTCCTCAAAGTGATCTTGTTGTTGATTACATGTCAGATGAGAATGTAAAACTGTGGATGGCACAGGCCTTGTCCATGGCTGAGAGAGGAAAATCAGCTTTACTCATTACTCAATTTTTTAAGTCCAAAGGTGTAGCTGCAGATGTGGCTACTGCAGCAGCTAATGCTCTGTATGAAAGTCAGTCTAAGAAAAGATTTCGTCTTCAACTTCCTTTCAAGATATTTGGATGGTTTTTGATAGTTTTTGGGACTTTGTGTCCTATAGTTTTGTTCCTTTTTGGAAGAGGTTTTGTGGTAGTTTCTGTAGCTCCTGTAGCCTTAGGTTTTTGGATTGTATTTGTGCTTTGTAACAAACGGGGCGCTAAATTGAATTTTGATGCATAGCTTCGGAGTGCCTTTACTGGCACGACGAGTTAGAGAAAACGACGCTTGAGATGATTCAGATGATAATGTGGATTAGTCTCTTCTCCAGTCGCGGCTTTCATCAGGTCCTGTGGAAGTAGTAGAGAACCTTTTTGATGGATGTTTGTTTGCATCCATTTCAGTAAAGGAGCATAGTCCGCTTGTTCGCAAGCGGTTTTGATTTGACTATCTTGCTTAGCAAAGTGGAATAGTTGAGAGGCATTGAAGTTACCTAAGCTGTAGGTGGAGAAATAGCCTAGTCCGCCCATGGACCAATGGATGTCTTGAAGGCAACCTACAGAGTCGTTCTCAGGTGTCACACCAAAATATTTTTGGAATTCTTCGTTCCAAATTGTCGGGATATCATGGATGGCGATGTCCCCATTGAGCATGCGGCGTTCGATGCCGAAGCGTAAGAGAATGTGAAGATCATAGGTGGCCTCATCGGCGTCGACACGAATGAAGGAATATTTAGCCGTGTTAATATGATCAAGAATATCTTCCACAGACCAATCACTCATCTGGGGAAATAGCTCTTGCACACGTGGAAGCCACTTTTTCCAGAACGCTTTTGATCGGCCAATATGGTTTTCCCAGAGAAGTGATTGAGACTCGTGAATGCCGAGTGAAACAGCTGAACCAGCTGGTCGGCTGAATTCTTCCTTATTGAGGCCTTGCTCATACATGCCATGTCCAGTCTCGTGCATCACGCCAAAAAGTGAGGGTATGAAGGTGTCTTGGTAATAGCGCGTGGTAAGTCTAACATCCTGTGGTGCGACTCCACTACAGAAAGGGTGTGTCGTGGTATCGATTCTACCTGCATCGAAATCAAAACCAATGGATTCAGCTACTTCACGATTTAAGGTTTGCTGCTTTTCGATTGGGAAATCACCGATGAGTTTTCGTGATGGGTGGGCTGCAGATTTTGCGGTCGCAGCAGCAGCAGTTTTGATGAGTTCATCTTTACAACTATTAAAAATGGCCGCAACGCTACTGGTGGAGGCTCCGCGTTCGTAGGAGGAAAGTAGGGCTGTGTATGGTTCGTCGGCGTATCCCCATAGTTCGGCCTTTTCTATAGCTATAGCGAGTAGTTTTTCAAGGTGAGGAGCGAAGATGCTGAAGTCTGCTCTTTCGCGAGCTTCTTTCCAAGCTGGTTTGGCCAATGATGTAGCTTCGGAGGCGTGTTTGACGAGATCGCTAGGCAGTTTGGTGTAGCGTTCGTAGCTGTTACGCCATTCTCTAAGGTTGGCCAAGATAGTTTGACAGTCCGTATTATCGTCTTCTGCAGCTTTGAGCAGATCGCCATATCTTGTGGATGTGCCCATCTCATGAATCTTTGTGGAAAAGTAGGAAAGTTGTTTGGCCCGGTAATTGATCGCTTTCTTGGGCATGTAAGTTTCCTGATCCCAGCCAAGAATTGAGGTAGATGTTCTGATGAGAGAAATTTCTTCGTGAAGGTTACATAGCTCTTTGTAGGACATGGAGATATTAGAGCGTGTCAGAATGGCTTTGCAAAGGCATTTTGAGAACCTTTGGCAATTTTCGATAATGCAGTTTTCTGATATAGAAAGTTAAATAGTTGTGGGAAAAACAGGAATGTAACTCAGCAAGGTTGAACTGGCATATTGGAGTCATTTTTGCTTTACCTATTAAACCATGTGGGTGAGCCTTTTTATATGGCGGGAATTTTGAAACCATTGGAAATGGCCAAGCATATCGTGGGGAGTGCTTTGACAGCAGGTGATGTGGTGGTCGATGCAACGCTTGGCAATGGGCATGATGCACTGTTTCTGGCGAATTGCGTAGGAAGTGACGGGCTAGTGTATGGTTTTGATGTGCAGCAGGTAGCTGTGGAGAATTCGGCTAAGAGGATGAAAAAAGCGGCGATGCAGAATGGTTTGTTTTTTTGCATCGGACATGAGAAAATGGATAGAAAAATAGAGACGGAGCATCACGGAAAGGTGGCTGCGGTGATGTTCAATCTAGGGTATTTACCTTCTGCTGATAAAACGATTATTTCGCAAGCTGAAACTACTTTGGCGGCTCTTCAAAAGGCGATGTACCTTTTGAAGACTGGGGGAATACTTTCAGTAATGTGCTATCCTGGGCATGAGGGAGGAGATCTTGAGGCTGATGAAGTGCTCGCGTTTGTTGGAAAATTAGAGCGAGATGAGTGGCGAGTATTACAGTATCAATTTATTAATGCTCCTAACAGGCCTGCATTTTTGATCATTGGGGAAAAGTTGTAGAGACGCAGTCTAAGCCAAAGATTACAAGAATTAAGATAGATTATGATTTAATATTTTTTTAAATTCTTAGATAATTGAAGCAGCAAGATGCCCCTGATAAAGTGATGTGGGATACGACCGTTTCGCGGTAATTTGCTTAATTTACTGGATAATCTTCTACAGCTGAGTGGTCTATATTTACGATTGTTAGAATCTTACCCCCTTCGCCTAGTAGATACTGTTTGTAGTGACAACCAGAGTGCAGACGTTAAACCGTATAACTTTACGTTTTGTTTTATGAACTAGGTCATATTAATCAACCACGGTTCAATTCACTCAGTTGCAGAGAGAAATTCGTTGTCGATACTGACTATAAAGAGCATTGGTTCAATTGATGATGGGTAATTTTTAATCAATTTCCTGTGGAGCCCAAGAAAGGTTAAGGTGAAATCATGAAAGCGAAAAAGATTGCCATTATTTTAAGTATTTTTCCTGGAAGCCTTTTTGTTCTCGCTCTAGGATCTTACATCATATGTTCCATTGCGGAGTCAGGCCTTCCGGGCGGAACTGCTAACATAGGTCTTGGTCTCTTGGTTCTCGCATTTCTCATCAACTTGCCAACTATCTTCACTTGGCTTTTTTTTCTCGTAAAACGAAAACCTGTGACACCCGACTCAAAAACTCATCGCACTGAAATTTTGGGTAATGAACAGGGTCGAAACATGACTCCAAAGAGAGTGATAAGTGAAAAACTATTTAGATATGTAGTTAAGCAGGTTATTCGCTTGGTTGGTGCGATTAGTGCAGCTGGCACGATAGCACTTCTGCTAACTTTTCACTCAGAGATTCTCTTGCAAGATCGGGGAGCTCTCGGGAAATCACTGATGACATCGGAGGATTTTTACAGTGTCGTCATTACTGTGCTTTTTACCATTGTTTTTTTGCTTGTTCCACTGCGAGGTTTCTCGTTTCGGTCGTGCCGGGTTTGGTTGGGAGCGATTGTTATGGCATCTGCTCTGACGACGGTCACTTATGTTCTCGCCGCCCCGGTAGAGTTAGACCATTTCCATAAAGAGAACTTTATCATTGCTGTTGGAGGTCTTTCATTTATCGGGTTTCTGTGTGGATGCGCAGGCGAATACGGGAAGGTAAAACAAGGAGTCGAACAAAACACAAGTGGTCAACTGGCTATTTAAATTGAGTGGGGATTTCTATGACAGTGTAAACCTGTTACTTCTAAGTTAAAATGCTCTCACAGCTACTAAACTGATAGCTGTTGATGCTTCTCAAAGATTCATTTCATCATGCAGGCATATCAACAAAATACTCCGCCGCTTTACTAGGAAAATGATTGTCAGGTGACGGCAGAGGGGGAGTGTTATTTAATACTGTTGTGCGACGGGCAAAGTGGGGTGTTTCTTATTGGGTGGAAATCCCATGATTATAAATTCTAAACAGAAGCAATTACTGAGTTTTGCAGTGATGTTAACTAAATCACTAACTTCGCGGAAGGCACCGCGTTATCAACGAAGCAGCTGTTTTTAACAGCTATGGCGAAACAACATACTTTGAAGCTTAAATGGGGAATGATGCAGACTGCAGGGGACGTTGTAGAGTTCCTAAACTATTGAGTTACGGAAGTGATGAGATGTGGTAATAGACCGGATAATAGTACCGGGAAGGTGTTATTTTACTCAGCTTAATCCATCTGCTAGTCGCTAGTAGTTTACCTCCGAAGGGGTGAATGAAGTCAATAAACTCGTTGTGATTAGGGCGATTTTTGATCATATAGGTGTGAGCTTTTTAAGTGCCGTTATAGCATATTCATGCGCCTTACTCCCTATTAATATGAGAAAAGCCTATGTTTGAGGGTGATTAGGCTGTTTTTCAGCAAGCTCTACTTACAGCCTAAACTTTACACGCATGGGTATGCTATCAACTCCTCGCCGATTTAGCGGTTTTTCTCTCCTCGTCCTTTCTGGACAAATTAGTAAAAAGGGGAGGCTTAATGAGCTAAAACTTTAAAGACTTTCAATCCATTCTTTCACAGTTTGAGCTTGCTGTTCGGTGAAGCGACCGTCCATGACTCCGCCGTTACCTGGTTTGATCTGCTGGTAGAATGCACTTTTGGAGGAATCTCCTGGAACTACCAGAGGTGTGCCAGCGTAGCGACCTTTGGTGGAATTTTTATTTATTAATAGATCTAGGATCCGTTCATATTCTTCGTCTTCAAAAAAGTCGGAAAGAGCGGGATCTGCATCAACCAGAGGAACGTCGTCATGTCGGTCTCTCGCGAAGTTTCTTTTCGCTATGAGAAGTTCTAGCATTTTCATTTCGGGTTGGTTTTCAGAGCTATCATTGTTAGCCTCGTTTGAGCTGGAGTCGTTGCACATAGTTTTTCTATTTATATTTTATTTATTAATGTGAGGGAGGACACTTCTTAGGATTTTGTTAATTGCTTCATTTTGTTCTGATTTAGAACTTTCTTGTAATAGTCTTTGGACTTTTCCTGAGACTTCACCACCTCGTTGTAGCCAAATTCTAAGTGAGGCTCCCGCTGCTTTCCTTATAGAGATTTTTTCAGTTTGATCATTCAGAACTTGGAAGAAAACTTTATCCGCTTTTGGGTTATTCAAGATTATACTTTGAAGGGCACTTGATCTTAGTGCAGCAGTCTTTTTCTTATCTAGAGCGATGGATTGCCGTAGTTCGAGCGAAGCGTCGTCTGATGTAAGGACAGCTAGAGCTGCTCTGACTGTTGCTGGTTTGTCGCTGTTGAGGTCTTTGCGAATGAGTTCATGGTTTAGAGTAGATCTACCCATTAAGAGGATGCGTTCTTCTGCTGATAGGCTAGACTTTTTGTTGGTTCTATGGAGAGTGACTAGCTCGGTCATCGCCTTTTTGTTGCCCATCTTGACCAATTCTTTGATAGCAACAGCTCTAACTGGATCATTGTTCTTTTCTGATAAGTTTTTCATTAGCAATTGCATGATTTTTTTCTTGGCTTCTAAGGTTGCTTCAAAGTGCATTTTTGAAGAGAGTTTTTGGAGCAATTGAGCTTTCTCTGTGTTTGTGATGTTTGCGTCGTCGAGAAGAGTTGCTGTGATGTTTGCAGCTTTCGAGGTATTAGTCGTGGCAAGTAAATCTAGGGATGTTAAACGTGATATTTTGGAAGATCTTTTGTTCGAAAGAACCTTTTCTAAGGCTGGAACATGTTTAGTATTTGCTTGGGTAGTAATCTGTGCTGCTAGAAAATCTCTGTTCAGGTCAGATGTGTTGTCACTTAAAAATAGTTTCAGGGCTAGATCTTCTTGTGAAAATTTGTTCATGACCAGTGGTGTTTGCTTGGTGTCAGTGCCGAAGGGAAGATTGTCATAGCATGTTCCGTGCGGAAGTTTTTCTGGATTGATTCCCAGATAGTCAACCATGTCACCGTTAGTTGGGGCACTGTCTAGATTAGGCCACAATCCGGTGATC
>JAVCKV010126000.1:0-14930 GCA_032274145.1 Herpochondria borealis | reverse complement strand
GCAAGAATTGAAGCACTGCCGTCTTGCCATGATTGGCATCTTCGGTCTCTGGGCCCAGGCCTCCGTCTCCGGTATGTCCGTTGCTGATCAGTACGCTGGTGCCTTCAACGCCCCAGACTACTGGGCCCGTGCTGGATACTTCCTCCCAGAAGGCATCTAAGCGCTTAGATACCCGACACAAAGATCCTTTCCGAGTCACTTGGGAGAGGTACGAGGTACTGAAGTCTCGTCTTGCTTTCCTCAAAGTTTGCCTGTGTTGATGATGATCATACCTGGTGGGCCACTTAGACTTTTAGATCAAAACGCTAATAAAACATGTTTTGGTTGAAAACGCTCTCTCACTATAGATTGATTCATTATTTCAACGAGGGTGGGATCAATCCATGGACACGAGATGGGCTTGGTGTATCATTATTTGGTTCGCAGATGTTGGCCAAGTGGTCGCTCCGACGACTAACATTCTGATTACACTGCACAGCATCGGATGGCGACATCTTCTCTAGAGAGAGGTCGCCTCAAAATCAGGCTCTAACATTTTGATATCGCACGGAACTGCTAGTGTGCAAGGATTCGCCTAACAGCTTGTTGCTGGGATCGACCGCGCGAGCGCCTACTAGCTAGAGGTTCTGTCATGCATCACACTGGCATAATGAGAATGAATGAATCAAGCAGGTTGTGTGGCTCGGACACAGCATCTGTGCACGATTTCTCGCCCGCGACTTATTTCACGCGGTCTCTTGCCTGGCTCTTCTGAGACTATGTTGTTGAAGGAGTATCTTGGCAACCAAGCCGCATGCATATCATGCTCAATGTATTACGGTTGAAAAATGAAAAATGGGACGAAGAACTACCCGTCAATCCGCTGAACCCTCATGTAGAGCATAGGATTAGCGTATAGGACGATATAAAATCCAATGCTTACTACAGCAGAGGTAGGTTCATGTGAGAGAATGCAGTGCTTATTATGGAGTTCACTGAGGTTCACTTCGACCGTTGCAGTGCTGCATGCTGATGGGTGATTCCCGAAAATTCAAAAATCTACTATCAATGATGATGGATACTACCGTAGCATTCCGGCATTTTTATTCCTGCGTAGAATTTTACGTAGCAAAATATCAGAATCAGGAATCGGTATGTTTCTATGGGGTTCTTACGTCTTGTCAGAATCAGTCGACCGTTGTCATAATCAACCCTTTTGATGATGGCGGACGAAGTTGACATGGCGGAGGCTGCCGATGTCGTTATGGCCGATGGTGACTTCTTTGATCATGAGCCAACGAAAGCAGCTCGTATTGAGGTAAGAATGTTTCACATTGAAAGAAGTGAACGAAAAGATGAAGGAACCATTGACTTGAGGTTCCCTCGCCACATCTCTGGTACAAGTCCACGAGAGATTCCCGTAGGGAATACCAATGTTTGGATTCCTAAGCATTGATGCTGAATTGGAATCTTGGTTGTTGTTGATCCTCGAGTTCCTTCCAACAACCATCTCATTGCTCACATTTTGATTGATTCTTGAACCATGTAGATGCGAAAGGCCAACAAGCCGCCTTCGGAATGGCTGAAGTTGCTCTGCAAAGATTGGGCTTCTGACAATGAAGCTCTCGTTGAATCCGTGGACGGCAAGTTTCTCGGGTACAAGTCTTACCTCAAAGGAATGTTGTCTCCACAGCTTCTTTGCCGGTTGTCACTCCCTCAACAAAAGGACGGAGTGGATGGTGCGACTACCGCTCCCAACCCTGTCGACTTCTGGGGGATCCTGGGTATAGAGGACGACTTTGACAAGGCATATATTATTGCTCAGATTGAGCGCTTCTCTTCGCTCTACAACGTGCGAGGACCAGCTATCGATGATGTGGACGGTATGTTCAGTGATCATCTTGGTGGTTCTGTGGATTCCGCTACGGCGGCCGCTGCAGGTGAGTTTCTAGTCTGAATTCTGTGCTATCCTTATTCCCCTGTTTGCTCACATTCGTCGCTCCAGGAATAACTGTCAGCCCTCAGGGTCATGTAATGCCTCCAGCTGGCTGGAACTTGG
The DNA here is from genome assembly GCA_032274145.1 of Herpochondria borealis. NCBI lineage: Eukaryota > Rhodophyta > Florideophyceae > Ceramiales > Ceramiaceae > Herpochondria > Herpochondria borealis. The sequence goes on along the minus strand of JAVCKV010126000.1, from coordinate 12,892 downwards.
ACCCCACAGCTGCCGCTGCAGCAGGTACGTATTTCTGTGTGTGTTGTTATCAGAGTCGTGTGTAAGCTCGCTCACAGGTGCTTCCTTTGTACCATCACAGCTGCAGCAGCTGCCGCAGCCGCTGCAGATGTCAACAACCCAGGGAAGCTAACCAAGAAACAGGCTGCTGAAGTGACCAAGGCGCATAAGATGGCCAAGGACGCCGAGCGGGCTTTGGAAGCGGAACGGAAGCAGACCCAAAAACGTGAACAACGGCGTTTGTCACTGGAACGCAAAGAACAGCGCTCACGGGAACGTGAAGCAATTGCTGTCAGAAAGGCTTCTGAAAGAGCGGCAAGGGAGGCTACCCGAGAGGAGCGCCGTCGCAAGAAACTCGAGATTCGACTCGAACGTGAAAAGTTTGCGCAAGAGCAGAAGAATGCTGCCCTCAAACGCGCTGCTGAACTCGTTGCGAGCAATCGTGTGCCCATTGAGATCACTCGAGGTGCTGCAGCTGCGAAAGTCACCTTTGTAAGAAACTGTACTGTCGGTTCTAGCAAATATTGTTTGTCCCTGAGCTAACACAAGTGTCTCTTCTTCTTCAGGCCGCAGCAAATGCTGCTGTAGCAGCTGCCACAGGGGTTCCAGTCCCTGAACCAGAAGCGGATGGTCCACGCAAGAAGTCACGATCCTCCATTGTGGTTTCGACAGCCTCCGATTTGCATCAGATTGTTACCCACTCCAAGAATTTGTGGACCAAGTACAACGCAATCGCCAAGGAGCACAATCAAAAAGTGAACTGGATTACCGTTGCTCGGGAGTTGGGCATTCACGTCAAGGTTCGCGAGAAGTACCAACGTATGCATTCTCGAGCAGAACAACGTGGGTTCGACTGGGAAAAGAATGGACACTGGAAGATCAAGGATCATCCACACATTTTCCTCGAGCCAACCCAAGCAGAACAAAAGGCGAAGATGCCGCCACCTCCTCCCGATCCAGCTACAACGGTGTTAATTGATCATGGATCCAAGGAAATGGAGCAGGCTACAAATGACGCGGTTGCAGCAGCGGCGGCTGTGGTTGATGCCGCGGGTGTTAAGGTACGTTATTTGAATCTGTGCGTCGTTGCGTTTCTTGTCGATAGCTGTACGTTCTGATGCATCCTGTTTGTGCTTTGCCAGGTGGAGCATGTTGTTACGGGGGAACACGATCTCCCAACAGATGAAACTGCCACAGCAGCCGCAGCGGCTGTTGCGGCGACTTTGGTTGCCGATCCGACGGTTGCGTACACAGACAGTATGGACCACCACACTGAAGTCTGAAACGAGGCCATTCTGTAGGTTGTGTAGTTATTATTTGATAATCTCTGGGGCATAGTAGTGTAATGTTTGTATTCCATGCCTGGTGGATGACGAAAGGGTTGATTCGTAACAGAATTTCGTCTGCAGCTGGAACAACAGTATTACAACAAAGCAATCTCACGAATCCTCCTGGGCCTTCTCCTGTTGCCGTCGCTTTTTCTTTTCTTGTTTAAAGAAGGATTTCAACATTTTCATATTCTGCTCTTGCGTTTGCGAATCACTGACGGCAAGTTTGACGCCTCCACCAAGACCCTTCGAACCTCCCACTTCTTGAATCTCCCCGTCCTCCAAGATACGTCGGTCTCCAATCCCCTGAATCTCCTTGTGTCGTAGCAATTCACCGCGGGGACCAATGGACTTGTGAGACTTGCCAATGGCCCATTGCATCACATAATATCCTCCAATGACAGGAATGCAGAAGTAAACGAACCCCATTGCCTTCTGACCCCACGGTGGTAGCGGAACGCGCCACGCTGTATGAACATATTTCTTGAGCCGTTCATGTCGATGATTCAGTTGTCGTAGAAAGTCCATGGTGAGTTGGTGGCGAAGAATTGAATCTTAATTTTGTGCAACCAACTAACTTCGAACTGCTCGCAAAATATGCAGTCGAACAGAAATGCCAAATTCCTCCATTTTGCATTCTGCGACGTGTAAGACATACATGACACCCAAAAGATATTATTTGGATCCTGAGAACCGGGATCGAACATGGAGACCTTCGAAATGGTTCTTCACTCATTCTTTCGTGATCAAACAGCCATCCAGCTAGCAACCACCCTCATTATTCTACTGACGACTCCTCTGTTAGCACCATGTCTTTCGTTTCTCTTCAAGTCCCCGCTGAATACGGCTATGTTCTCATGACATGTGTCGTCTGCCCCTTCTTTACCAGCATGGCACTGGGCAACGTCGTTATGGGCGCAAGAAAGGAATACAAGGTCGAATATCCAAACCTGTACGCCACTCCAGGCTTTCACAAGGAGGCGGACAAGTTCAATCGCGTCCAACGTGGTCACCAGAGTGGTTTCGAAACCCTGTGGTTCTTTGTCCCAGCAGCGTTGATTGGAGGTCTCAAGCACCCCATTGCAGTTGCGGTGGAGGGTGCCTTGTACTGTTTGGGACTTTATCTGTACCAAGCTGGATATGCTGACAATAGCAAGGACATCAAAGTGGCGAGACACTTGAAGGGAGGACCAATCAGGTTTGTGTCTCTTTTTGGTGTTGCGGGAGCAGTTGTTAGCGTCGCAGGTACCATCAGCGGATGGTGGTAGAGAGAAGCACTCGGAAGAACTCATGATGCACATCTAGTGAAGTTAAAACCTTAAAAAGCAGAACTAACGAACACTAGATTCTACAGGATATCTGACTTTTGGAGAGAATCCTGTTCGTGCCACAGATGTTGTTTGCTGGCTTCTTTGTGGCCCAGACCTCATTCCTGTCCGGTTGAGATTTGCCCAGTATCTTTGCACTTTGATATAATATGCTGTACGCGTTGCGCTCGTCGAGGAATTCGGTGCAGGTTGTCCCAATGATGAATGAGTCGATCCCTGCGCGAATTTGTTGACGCGGATCCGGATGAAACCTGGTGGTACGTAGCGATTGAAGGGTGCTGTTCTCGTCGCTCCTCGTCTCACGTGTGTGCGATTGCCCAATTCGTCTTATGTTGCAGGAATTGGGTTGGTATTGCTTGCTCTCTTTGCAGTCTTCCGTCTTTGTGCGCTCGTTGTATTGCAGCTAGCAGAAGGCCACAAAGTTCTTTGAAACGTTCTCTTGGTTAGAGTAGGGCCCTTAGGACCGTATGTCTTGTAAGTTTAAGTATAACTCTAATTCTGCATGGCCATAAACTTTCCAAGGGCGCCTCGATAGTCACCTTCGCTTCCCAAATCACTCCCACCATCGATTTTGTTCATTATTGGTTGAACACGAGGTATGACTCGTTCTTTTAGTTGTTTGTGATGCCCTTGCCAAGCAAAGAGAAACCGAAGATAGTCACAATAAGCTAGTTCGAGAGAAGATCAAACATCTGACGAGTGGGCGCAGTAATGGGCGTTCGGTCGCCAGGAGGGACTGTGTAATCCAAAGAGGGAAGCTTGGATAGCAAGGCATCAAAGTAAACATCCACCAGCTGGTCATGAATCCCGTCCTCTGGACCATCACAAATGTCTGTAAGATAGAAAGCCAAATCTTTGCAGGGACATCCCCGTCCAACATATTGAAAGTCGCACATGGCTACTTGTCCGCATTTCTTTTCCCAGAGGAAATTATCCTCTTTGGCATCACCATGAATCCATGATCGGAGAGGGGTCTCATCCTTCAACCAATCATCCAAAGGCTTAGCAAATCGTTTGAGACGCCCTACCAGACCTTGATTCGAAAGCATCCTCCATGCATTTGGTCGTGTGCCATAGGCACTAGTGCCAATAGCATCCTTGGACATCACCATCGTAGTCTTGTTGCCAAGTCGCAGCATGAAAGCTCGCCAGCAATTCAACGGCTTGCTTCCGTCGATCGAATATGGAGAGATGTGTACTACTCAGTGGCTGCAGAAGGCTCATATAGACAACGGTAGTGCCATTACTACTCTCCACATGCCTGCACTGTGGCATTGTAATGCTGTGATCCCGGCTCATATGTTTCGAATGGTTTGCATAAAACGATGCTTCATTTTCGTAACTCTCAATGACTTTTCGCTTATCACTAACTGGAAGACGACATGACGTTGATGTATGGTCGCCGTACTTGACGACAAACTGGTTTTACAGTTGTGGGCAGGCGGTTAATGTCAAATTCATCAACCGCTTCTACGTCAAACGTAACTCGATAGATGCGGGCCATGCCACCCCAGAGACTCGCCATTTCCTCCTTTCGGACGTTCATGACTGTGACATCTCGTTCATTACAAACCACAGTTTTGGCAAGTTTTTCTGCTTCCTCTCGTGACAGCTCCCGGCCATGTCTGTTGTTCTTGCCCTTATATTGTGCTTGTTGCTGTGATTTCAAAATTTTGAATCTGAATCAGTATCCTGAACTCTATCATAGACAGAAGCACTGGGAAGAACTCATGTTGCGGATTGGTCCTACTGTGACTGGAACAAGGATTGGTGAAAATTGTAATCTTCCTGGTGCTGTTTTTGGTGCTGAACCTCAAGATCTAAAATTTAAAGGGGCTACTCCCATGAAAGCATTTCAGTTGCTTCTAAAATAAGTTCAAGATCAAGAGTGAAGTCGTTGTGTATTCCATGTTGATGTGCCGCTGGAGCGCCGTTCCAAGCAAGAACACCTTGGACAAGGTTTGCGCCAGGGATGGTAATTGTCGTGTTCTGCGTCGGCAACGCAAAATGGTTGAGAGTCGCCGCTTCAAGATTGCCATGTTGCTGGGAGAATGCACGTATGGAGGGGGGCGTCAGACCAGCAGTTCCAAAGTTCCAAACTCCCTCTAGTCTGTGCTGCACACCTGCCGCATGGGAGTTGCGCCAGAGCATTGCGACTGCGGGGATTGGAAACGGGTGAGGCCTTGCGCGGTATGTCTTGTAGAACTTAATTCCCAGTACATAATGGACTCCCTCAGCAAGGTATTGGTCTAGTTGAAGCATGAGAGCTTTTGGGCCTCTGTTTCCCACCTCTACCTCAATGATTAGCGCAGAGCGCATTTGGCTGATATTCTGGATAGGAAAGCTCTGTTGAAGCACAACATCGGGAGCAGCATTATCTCCCGTGGTAAGCATCAACTTTCCATCAGAGATGGTGCTGAACGGCGATGGTCGGCCACGCCCTTGCCTGTATTGTACTGCATAATTTCGGGTTTGCCCTCCAGCTTCAAGTACAGCAGCACCGTGACTTGGTCCAGATGCAAGTTTTGTAATAAACAAGTCGCCTTCTGACGTGAGATAATACATGAGATTGGAGATCTCCAACCCCTCTATCGCCAACTGAGTGACCTCCTTTGACGGCATCTTTTTGCAGTCACGAGAAACAAGCAAGAACGCTGGTCTTTTACCTTCTACGTCGTCATGGCGTTTATTGATGAATTCCAAAGCTGCACTGCGTAGCTGGGTGACGTTGAAGCTTCTTGGACGGTATTCATTCTTATCACCACGTTTAGAGATGAAGTCATAGAGCTTTGTTTCGCGCAATAACTCACCGCGAAACGCGGAGGATAAAGTACTGCTTCCTTGAGATTTTTCCGTCTCAGTGTCCGAAACAGTTTGCGCTGTATCGTCGGTGCTTGGCATCTTCGAGTCGGAATATAGCTGTATGATTCAGAACTGTACACTGACATGGTCAAGAGAGTAAAGAGCTTTCTTGCTGTTGCTTGAATACATAAAAATCTGGGCTTGCCTACTTTTCCACAGAAGGCTTTTTCCATAACAGGGTGCGCACCGCCCATACGTGTACTCACTGCTGCCGCGCCCCCTGCACTCGTTCGTGTTCATCATCGTCCACAACGCACTTCCTCGAATTGCTCCACAAGCGCTTAAGTGTGACGGTACGTGTGTTTGCATGCGATGTTTCCACATTGGGTCGCAGAGCTAGCATACAACATGCCGTACATCATGCACGTTCCCTCGTCCCATACAACCCCAGAAAGCTCGAAGACTACAGAGTGACCGCACTACGGACTCCACCCATATCTTCAAATGGGATAGCGAGGATTATGGCTACCACCCGGAGGGTCGCAGCACTCTAGAAGAGTTCGGAGACATTTTTTCTATAGAGGCAGTATCCAGTAGAGTACACAATCACGGGTTCTACAATCTTCAGCAAGCATACGGGATCGCTGCACATTCTCTAACGCGGCCATCGCGCATCCTATGGTTATTGGAGAGGCAAATTTCCAGTCGTGGTATACTAGCTAATGCGGCCTGCCGGAGAAGATATTGAAAAAGTCTGGAGAAGTCCGGACATCAGACCCTCTTCCGGACATCACGAGAGAGATAGGCATCGCGTCCTTCCTTAATCACATTTAGAGTGAAGCAACTGCCGCAACAGGATGAAGGTACTAGTCGCAGGAAGGAAGAACAATAGCATCGGAAAGCAGCAGCTCTTTGGCGAGGAAGGAGAGCAGATTCAATTCATACTTGATAAGCCAGCCGAACGCACACTCATTGGCGGTGTGCCCGTCTTGTCAGACAATGCTATGAACCACTGGCATGAATCCGAACGGCAACATCGGTCTATGGACTCTCCGAACTGGCATGGAGTAACCGATGCCGTCGTAACTGCCACAACAGTGATTCAAGAAATAACCAGCACTGAGGACATTCGGAGAGAGTTTGTTTGGGACAGGAGTCTCGCTTTCTTTCAGGAAATGGCCTGCAGTTCCTGGGAGAAGGGAGACAAAGTGGTTGTTTCTGCGGCGAATGCTGCGAGCGACTTCCACCTTTTGTCCGACCATCCTTCCAAGCTTGCAGCTGGAGCCACAAAAGGTTTACTCTTTTGCTCGACACTTCTTGGTATGTCTCGAGACGAGGTCAATATCGACGAAGCATGGAATATAGTACAAGTCCCTCTCAAGGCCGGAGAAGGTCGCTTGCTTGCAACACTGAGGATGCTTCCTTTGGTGGTAGGATGGCAAACAGATCTTGCCATTGTGATTGTCGATGGTGGGTATTCGAAACGCCAGGGCAGTATCCACCTAATTTTCCAAGAAATGCAAAGTCTCGGAATCAGGTATGGATCGTACAAGCGTGGCTGGAACCCCGTCAGCGCGGGGCAGTTTTGGTCTATGGGCCGTGCATTCGAGAATCACTACGAAGAGCTTCGCTATGCCTTTACAAAATTTGGGCACGTCTATGGAACGGACGAGGCTTGGCTGCTGTCCCACAACCCCATTGCCGTCGTGTCTCAATCAGTTCTTCACTCAAACAACAACGACGAGCGCCGGGCCTTTTGTTGGAAGCCCAGCACCATAGTTAGGAACGTACGGTGGATCATTTGGGACGATCAGCACGAGAAGCATGGAGAATCCTATCTCAGGCCAGTGACGAAGATCCAAGATTCTGAACATGGAAACTGAAGTGCGAGCAAATGCGAAGCACAGTCTCAGCTAAAGAAAGATGTATACTGGGCGACGAGCAAAGCCACAATAAAAGGACATGCGCTGATCGCAGTCTCAGCGTAGTTTTAGCCTGCGATAAACGGTAGGAATGGGCACTATTCGCGAACATAGTAGCATGCAAGCACACACCACGCTGTTGGAACAGCTGTGTAGGAATTTCTTCTTAGATTATGTCCAGCTTCTCAGTGATGAGTCTATGCGTTATCGACTCTATTGGTATGCCACTCTAGAAAGACCTGCTACTACACGTAACGTGTAGTTGCTAGAGCTGCCTCTCCTAGAGAATACGGGTAGGTGCATCTTTTAAAATGAATCAAGACAAAGGCGCCTAATGGTTTTGCTTTTATTGTTCGCTTCTGGAAAGTTTCCATCGACGAACCAGGAACTTTGAAAGGTGTCAAACGTCGTCCTTTCCGCCGTGCGCCGTTTTTGTCGTAGCAGCCAAGGTGTAATGTTGTCGGTCGCCACCAATAATATGCCGTTGTTGTGCTGCAGCCATGTTGTCATTTACAGCCAGCCTTTCAAGAAGCCCGATTGCAGAAGAAAGAGGAGTGTGGTCAATGAGCGACGCGGGCGGGGGATAACACAGGTCCCCCGGCCGCTACCTACTGTACGACACACACACACACACGCGCTACCAGAAGATCCAGTAAGTTGGTCCTTGTTGTCGTCGCCACTTGACTTTTGTCTCTCTTGATGCGTGATGTGTGTGCGTGTTTTAGATGCCTCACTTTTTTGGTTTGGGAAATACGGGCGGTTTTCCCTGGATGATGGTGCGACTGTTATTATTTTGTTGTTGTTGTTGTTGTTTCTTCTTGCTGCTGCTGCTAGGCTGCTGCCGAGGATATCCCCTTGTCAAGAAAGCTGTAAGTCTCCACATGTCTGGTGCTTCTTGGGGGTGTTGTTGTTGTTGCTTGGATGGTCGTATGCTGCTGCTGTCAGCTGCTGCTGCTGTAATCATCATGAGACCTGATGCTCCACCATGATGATGATGATCATTCTGAAAATAATGATCAAGGGGTGATGCTCCTCCTCGAAACGACGCTGCCAACAACGAAACCAAGACGAGTCTTGGTGACAATCGCACTGCCGGTGCGCCGATGCGGCCGTGATGGAAGAGGGGCTTTGTCATCTTTGACGAAAGAAATATATATATATGTAAGGGCTTGAACGAACTATGTACTGGCTATCAATCAAGGAAATATGAGAGAAGCGTAGATAGGACAACGACTTGTTGTTGTTGTTGTTGCAACGTTGCACTATTATATCTGTTCTGAGTGAGTCGTCGAACACACCAGAAAAGATACACAAGAGTGATTCAAGATTCTGATTGGATCTTTTTGTTCGACACCCACCCTTCTCAACGCAAGCGCTTCCGAAGCGCGCGTTCGTTCGTTTGGAGCTTCTGAAGAAAAGAAAAAGTAGACCAAAATTGCAAAAATGGACAAAAGACTGGACCTGTGTCGCACATTGGTCGTACCATTGCCCTTTTTGGATCGACACAAGTTTCTAAAAAGTGACCCAATAATTCCGTTTTGGCCTTCGTTTAGTCTTGAATGACTTTTTCCAAAAACGCTTCAATCAGATATCTGACAAAAGCCAGAACAAAACAGCCTGTAATTTTGGGCCAAAACCCCCTTCTAGAGGAGTTTTGACCCAAGTTTGAATTTCTACATGTTCATGTGGATGAAGATGAATGACCTGGAAGCAAACTCCAAAATGCCAGGTGCTGTTTTGGTCTTACGAGTCACTGCTTTGCTGCTGCCGACGCCCTCTTTGCATATGCTCTTGGGTCGTTGATCCATCATTGCCTGCAGCTAGCTAATAGCAGCCATCAGCTACGGTCACCCAGTTAGTGACTGCTTTTAGACATCACACACACATCATCTGCTCGATCGACACGAGAGAAACCCCCCTCCCACCTACCTACCCTCACTCAATATAAGCAGCTTGTGTCATCATCATCATCATGTCTAATAGCGGTGATGCAGAAGACGATGATGCCAACAGCGTATCATCATGGTCATCGTCAGGGTCCAATTCATCGAGAGGCTCTCGCTCCTCTTCGAAGCAACGATCAGCATCGAATTCACAATCAGGGCAACAACAACAACAACATCAACTGCAACCTGTCAAATACAAACGTCGTCGTCGTGTCTATGATCGCATCAAGGCGAATGTACGGTATCAATCACTGGCAACCGTCCCAGAAGGAGAAGAATTGAGAGATTCGTATCCTTGGTTGGGTCCGAAAATTGCCGGCATTCTCATGCTAGTCCTGATTTGCATCGGGGGGATCAAAGAGGGCTATCATACAATACGAAATGACACTACACGATACAGCGGTGGTGTGGGCGAAAGTGAATCAGTGAGACGGAGGAAAAAGGGATTCAAGAAATCATTAACATCATCATCCTCTCGTGCGGAAGAATCAGAAGACGACGACGAGGATGACTTGAAAGCCTACAAGGAAGCTCTAATACCGACCGAGCTAGCCAATCTAGCTGGCGTCTATGATCCGATTTTACCCAACGACCGCACCTTCCTCTGGCACATTCCACGATCCGCAGGCTCCACTATTAAAATGATTGCCTCCCAGTGTTTCGGATTGCTCTTGGCGACTGAACTGGGCGCCAGCAAGGCGTCGAACCAAATTTCCATCATTACCGACCTGGAGGGCGGCAATTATGTCAATATCGATGCATCCACCAAGGATGGCATCTTGCACGCCAAGGAGGTGAATATCGGCATGTTGCCGGGTCTCAACTTTGTGGCCAGTTCGTACTTTTACGATGCCGCCCAGCACTTGTTCTCTCCGACGCATCGAGGACGATGCATTACCATGATGCGGCATCCTGTCGAACGATCTGTCAGTCTGTATCATATCTTTCAAGACGATCCGAACAATCAATTTGCAGGACAGTCACTCGAGTCCTATGTCAGTTCGGATCGAGTGGAAAAGAATTGGATGACGCGGTTTCTTTCCAACTCGCTGCAAGATGAATTGACGGACAAACATTTGGGCGTGGCCAAGAAAGTACTGGAAGAAAAGTGTCTGGTTGGTTTAATGAAGTACAAATGGGAGTCCCTGCGTCGGTTTGAAACCTACTTTGGGTGGTTGCTCGATGGGGAAAAGGTAGAAGATTGTCATACCAAATTGTTGGACTGGAATTGGCCCAACAAGAACAAGCATTCGCCGGTGCGAGAGGGATCTGAGCTGTGGCGCAAGTTTTCCAATGTGAATGATATGGACATGAAACTGTACCGCCATGCAGAGAAAATTTACAAACTGCAAGGGAAACGACTGTTTGGAGTCTTTTGAGATCTCTACATGTAGTAGGAGAGGACGTTACTAGTCGATTCGTTGTGACTCTTGACAATAATGTCTAGCTCTAGTAGTTACTTATTGCTATTATTGGTGTCTTATGGCAAGAATGAAGCTTTAGCGTTGTTTATTGTGAGAGAAATATCTAGTTCAATAGACTAGTCGATTTCGTTGTGACTCCCTTGACTGTTATGCCCCGCTCTCTCAAGAGAGGGAAACTACTTGTAGTTTAACTCACAAGCTCTAGTCTACTCGTATGACGTGGCTGTAGCCTCGAGACCAGACTTCTAAAGCTGTAGCATTACACACACACAAGACAAGATGGCACCACTTCTAAGTTCGATTACACTGATGGGTGTACTGTTTCAAAAATTAGCTTCTATGTTATTGATTATTGTTGACCTTCTATCGAGATCACAGAGACTCCTCCTCCTCCTTCACTGCTTGGATCGGGTTGCATCAGATTCCTGCTGCCAGTCTCCATCTGCTGTGCTTGACTAGCATGACTTGAATGAGAAATTCCAGGCTGCTTCAAGTTGACAGACTCGCTTGCATCAGGAGGAGGTTGCAGTATCTGATTTGCAGATGATGATTCGTCTTGTGGAGGAGGGACATGTTGTTGTTGTTGTTGATGATGATTCACGTCTGGCGCACCCGCTTGACTTGACGAAGCATCTCCGGGATTATTCACGTTGTCAGACTCCACCCGTTCGCCTTGACTTGCAGGTTGTACTATCTGATTCGTGTTGACAGATTCCTCCCTTTGTGCTGGTGCTGCTGGTTGCTGTTGCTGTTGTTGTTGCTGCTGACTCATATCTCGAGGAGGACTTTGCTGCACCTGCTGTTCCGCTTGCTCCTGTTGTCTCTGCAGAAACTGTGCTTGATCATCGTACAGCTGTTGGGCGTATTCGTACAGTTGCATATCAAACTCATTCTTCTTGTACAACAAATCCCATACCACACTGCCTTCTTCCACTGTCGGATGCGCATGCTTGTTGCTCCATCCCCAATGGAGCAATCGATTCCGACACTCGAGCTGTTCTTGATTCTTGGGGCCCCATCCAAAGTAGTCTTCAAATCGTCGGAAGGACTCATCCTTGCGATCCAACAATCCCACCAGACACTTTTGACGCAAGACTTCTTTGGCAATCCGCAGGTGCTTTTCGTTCAAATCACGTTCCAGTTCATTCGACAGAAACCGCACCATCCAATTGTGTTCGGCGCGTTTGGAGCGAGCATACATTTCGATCGAGATATAGGCCAACGATGGATCGTATGTGGGTTCCCATTTGGCCACACCAAGGTAATGAAACATGCTGACAGCTCGTTCAATGGGATGTCGAATCATGGTAAAGCACCGTCCCTTTTGTTCGTCATTAAACAGTGTGGATGTGGGATGCAAATGTTGACTGATAATGACTTGTGCCAGTCCACTTTCTACCAGCCCCATGTCTTTGGATTTTTGAATTCCCTCGGGAGTGGATGTATCGACATTGACATAGGAGGCTCCGTCTTCCGAGTGCACCACTTCCAGCGAGGCGCTACTGCCACTACTCCGCAGTCGACCAGCACCACGACCTCCCACATCTGTCGCTTCTGTTAAACCATAACATCCTCCCAGTATGTCTTTCATGGTACTACCACCAGCACGAGGTACGTGAAAAAAGAAAGGAACATCCGTGATTCGATCATTGACCGACGATACGTTGGCCAAGTGCCGCAGACTCTTGGAAATGCTAATTTCATCCAGTGATTGAGATGAAAATCCAGCTCGTTGATAGGAGTTGCGTAACTTTTCAGATGTCAGCACTTTCTTGCGTTGTAGTGACGAAGAAGAAGTACCAGTACCAGTTGTATAATTCACTAGCGTCATGCGTGATTGATCGGTATGTATTCGGACAGTTGCTAGCATCATGAGAATTGTGACAAAGAATGCAATGGCAGTTTTGTTGCGACTATTCCATCCATCTCGTTCTTGATGAATGGCTGCTTGAATCTCATAGAGATCAAACTGAAGTTCACGTGCTGCTGCTCGTCGATTGTTGTTGCCCCTTGTTCGAAAGCTCCTGCCACCGACTGGAGCAGAAGCTACTGATCGCATCGACATTGCGTCCTCCCATTCACTGTCTGTTCTGCTCGCATCTGTTGAGGCTTCATCCCAAGATG
>JAVCKV010125889.1:0-19304 GCA_032274145.1 Herpochondria borealis | reverse complement strand
ATTTTTTTGTTATTTTTGATAAATGTCATTTTGGCGTGGATATTCGTTTCTATTACGGGCCAATGAAATACGTGTTCGTGCGTAGTAATTATGTGGGGGTGGGCCAGGGACTTGCATCCGGGCACGGACTTACTCTGCAATCTCGGGGGACTTTCCTCCCGGGAGAGTAAGTCCGTGGCGGGGACTTACTCTTCAGCCTCTCGCGCGCTGTTTTCGGCGGTCGGACTTACTCCGCAAAAAGGACTTACTCCGCAGAAAACGGGGACTTACTCCAAATTCGCCGCCTACAGGCGTATTTCCATTGATCCTTTCGACATGTCGGGATCAGACTTGCGTCCTTATGGGGGGTGGTAGGGGCTGTCTCGTATAGTTATTGAGCGGTTTAAACCTATTGAAGCCGTTTCGGAAGGGGCCGTCTATGTTAACTAGGGGGGTGCCGCAGCTTGTGGGGTATGTAGGGGATGTGGCAACTGGGTCTAAGTATAGTATGTGTACAAACCGGGACCGTCGTGGTCGGGCGGTCCCGGATTAGGTTGGTTTCCTATTGGTCAATTCGAGTGTTAACTGGGGGTTATTTTAGGGGGTAGTCTAAGCGGTCCCGGATTAGGCAGTTTAATTGGATGATTACAGTTGAATGGAGGAAAAAATCAAGGGGGTATGTGATATACTTGTAATTTGTAAAATTCTTTGGAAATTTACATTTTTTAGTTAATTTTATTGGCCGAAGTTGCTTATTAAAATTAGTCGATCAAATTTGGCATGATCAATGCAATGCACCAATCATCGCCCTCGGTCCCGGTTTGGATTGGTCGCGAGGAGGACGGTGCAGCTGTGTTTACGCCGTCCCGGATTAGGCAGTTTCATTGGTTCGGTCCTGGTTTGCAGAGCTCGCGCGACGCGGTCCCGGTTTGCAGCGCTGTCTCTGTTTGGATTGGTCGCGAGGGGGACGGTGCAGCTGTGCATGCGCGGTCCCGGATTAGGCAGTTCCATTGGTTCGGTCCCGGTTTGCCGCGCTCTGCGCGGTCCCGGTAATTGTTTGTGATGTAACTACTTATAGGATTATTTGGTGAAGTGAAGGAGAGGTAGGCAGGCGGGACGATTGTTTATGTAAAAGTCTGTGTGCGTGTATATCTTTCTGGAAGTGCTGCAGTGTTGTTTCTCTATTGCTGCGCGGAAGCGTTGGAGCTACTGAAAATGTACTTTTCTGCATACTTGAGCACGGCAGCCAGACCGCACGTGGTCTGCGTGATGGAGATTCCACTTTGGTCAAGGTTGATGATGTAGCGAAGGAAGGCGGGTTCGTTGCCGACGATTGAAAGCGCTGGGAGGGCTGAGTTCATGTGTGTGCGGATACCGGGGTTGTTCCAGAGGGCGACTGCGATGCGGATTGCGTTGACGTAGACGCACTGGTCGTTGCCGTAGGTGTTGCCGATATGCAGGCGGGAGTGGTTGTGGGATTGCAGGTTGCACTTTCTGCACGTGAATGTACGCCTACCCATTCTGTACAGCGGGCACGTTGAGAGGTTGTGCGTGGGCGAGGCGCATGTGAAACACAGGCCTTGGTAGCAGGCTGTGTGGACAGTGTCACCGGTCGGATGACGGATGATAGAGCGCTGTGCCACCGAGCATGGGGCGCACGCCGTGTTGTAGAGTTGCGCGAGTGACATGAGGTCACGGGCGGGGACTGCTCGTGCCACGATGGGGTCCGTAACGCGGGGCAGGGGGGTGGCGGCGGTGTCCTGCTGGACGTGGTGCACGCGGGGCATTCCGTCGACAATGTAGGCGTTGGGGTCCTGTATGTCACCAACGATGTGCGTTGCGAGCACAGCGTCGATTGGCAAGAGGCCATGGTCGGTTGGGCTGGAGCGCGGGGTGCGGGCACACACGTCGCAGTACATGCTGTCGGGCGCCCCGATGCAGTATACGCCGCGGCCTTCGCCGTCGAGGTAGGTGGTGAGGTTGAGTCTTCTGCATTCCTTGTCCGTGTTGGTAGGCGGCACGCAGGGGTGAAAGTCGTCGATGTCATGCACAGGTTCCAGCTGCAATACCTGCATCACAGTCGGGTGCATCTGTGTGAGGTTGCGTGTTCGCCACTTGTGCGGCGAGCCGTTGGAGAGGACGATGCTGTACGCCGGGAGGCCGTCGCGGCCCGCGCGGCCCGACTCTTGTGCGTAGTCGAGGAGCGTGGTCGGGATGTCGCTGTGGAAGACGGCGCGCACGGTGGGGCAGTCGATGCCGCACCCGAACGCGCTCGTCGCGCACATGATATGCATGTGTTCGCTGTCCGGGGCGATCCAGCGCTGCTGGGCCGCGCTCTTCTCTGCGTCGTGTACGTCTGCGTGGTAGAACTGTGCGGCAATCGGAAAGTTGTTGAGCCGCGCGATGTTTGAGATCTGCTTGCACAGGTCCTGCGCGCGCTGCTTTGTGACTGCGTATGCGATGTACTTGTGCGAGGTGCCGTCGTGGCGGTTGAGGAAGTCTTCGGAGATGGATACGATCTTGTCGACGATGAGCATTGCGTGACTGTCAACTGAGCCGGCGATGCGTAACCAAATGTAGGAGAGGTTTGGGCGGTTTGTGCGGTGGCGACTGACGTCTGTGTTGTCGCGGCTCGTGTTGTAGAACTCCATGATTTTATCCTCGACGCGGGGCGGGCACGTTGCTGTGAGGGCGATGATGGGGACCTTGCGCTGCGTGTTTGGGCGGATGTTGTCGTGGAGGGTCGTCATGCACGAACGGAAGTGAGACGCCATGAGCACGATGTGGCACTCTTCCACGACGATCGCGTGCAGCTTGCGCTTGAGCGTCTGCTCGATGACGTAGGTCTTGTACTCGGTGAGCATTGTGGTCTCCGTGCTCGTGAGAATGAGGTTTGCCGACATCTCGGAACGGTCCTTGAAGGTTGTCGCGTTGACCCCAGCGGCGTTGCACCTTCTGAGTATGTCGTCCATGAGGGCGACGAGCGGGCAAAGGACGATGGTGATCTTTTCCGGCTTAAGGATGGCCGGGATCATGTATAGCAACGACTTGCCAAAGCCGGTTGGTAGGATGAAGAGGTGGTTGCGCTGGTCAAGCGATAAAGCGGTTGAGATCCCCACGCGCTGCTCCCTGCTTTTGAACGTTGCAGTCGGGTTGCATGTCGTTGTGCGCAGTGCCCTGAGAACCTCAGCGTCCGTGAATCGGATGCGCGGGTTTGGGATCGTGGGGTGCGGCGCAGCATTCGTATCGCTGGCGACGAGGTACCCGCGGTCGGCACTTCCGGATTCGGTGGCGAATATGTTGTTGTCGATGTCGTTTGCGTCGTGCTCGTTGTTGGTGTCGGCCCCAAAGTCGAGGACGCGGCGCGGAGTAATTTCGTCGCCGTCACGTGGGGACCTCGTTGAAGCGGTGCGCCGGCTTTGGCGTTCCGGTTCATGTTCGTCGCGGGGGTCCGTGTGTAAGCGCAGCGACGGTGTGGTGTGACGGTCACGCGTTGGGTTCTCTGCGCTCGGGGTGCTCGTGGTCACTGTCGGGGGTGTGACATGAGCTACCGGGTTGTTGTACGCCAATGGGGAGAGGAGCGTTTGCGGTGGGCTTCCTGGCGCAGTTTTGTGCCGTTGCGGCCCGTGCGGGTTTGTGACAGCGGCGAGCAGGCGGTCGATCTTGTCCTGCATTGTCGTGAGCTGCTCCGTAAACGCGTCCTGGCGCTTGAGCAACGCGCCAATCGCGACGTGCTGCTGCCGCGTCGCTATTTTTGCAGGGGCAGGTTGCCCGGGCTGGTGCTCATCGCTTCGATTGTCGGCACTTTCGGGACTGCGCGTGTCCTTGTCGACGACGTTTGTGGTTGCCCCTGCCGTCTGCCGGGAAGGGTTTTCTGCGGCACGCGCATGGGCGTCATTGGCGTCACTTTTCTTTGTTGGTTCCGTCGGCGTTGCCGTCGAAGGGGGCTTTTTATGGGTAAACGGTATCGGGCGTCCGTGCTCGAGACCGAAAAGTGTTTGGTGCTGGTACGATGCAAACTTGAAGTCTTGCATGTCTGCCTTTGAGATGTTGCAGTGGTCGGCAAGTCCGCGGGCGTACTCTCTGTGCGCAGTTTGGGGGTTGTGCGCGCGTTGCAGGTGCATGGCATTGAGGCGGGAGTGCGGCGCATGGATCGGTTGTGCAGTTTGCCGGTCCTCGTGCGCGCTGGCCTCATGTGCGATCACGTCCCACGCGCCTCCTGTCGCACAGGCGACTTCTGAAGCACTGTTGTCTTTGTCATTGTTCTTGTCGTCGTCGTCGCCGTGGTCTTCAATCGTATTGTTGAGGGTCCGGAACACCGTGGAAGGGTTTGGTATGAACGCGTTGACGTAACCGGTGTGGAGGTGGCGATACATGGAGAAATTGATGTCGATACCGCACTGCTGCATATGCTTTGCGAACCAGTAGCGTAGTTGCACGGCGCTCGCTTCAGTGTTGCGCGTGTGGAACACGAACGGGTTGTGCGTGACATTGGGCGCGCCGGCAGTTTCGTCGGGGCGCTCTGGCACGGGAGTACCGTACACTTCATTGCGGAGGAGCTGTTCCAGCGGGCGCACGAGCAGCTCCTTCACGACAATGATTCCCGACGTCACGGCGCACGGGAAACGCGCGATCCATTTGACCTTGCCGTCCTGCAGCGATTGGGACTTGTGGTACGTCGTCACGAGGGTAAGCAGGCCGCCGGACGTGAAGAACACGTTGCGCATTAAGCGTGACGTATTTTGCAGCTTGAGCGTTTGCCATTCTGTTGCGCGAGCCGGGCTACCGGACGTGAGGTGGACCAGGGTGAAGATGATCTCATGCAGCTCGTCGCAGTGTTTGAGATACTGCTTTGAAGCGTCGGGAGGGAAGCGAAGCGTACTGGGGCGGTTATCCTCACACGGTGCGGGTGGGGCCTGCGGTATCACGAACGAAGGGCGCAAGTATGAATTGGCTGTGGCTTGCAAGATCCGCGTCGTGCAAGTGCGGGCCTGTTCGGCGTTCTGGCCGTGGCAGCCGAACCAGTAGTTTGGGAGTGAGACGCGCATTGCGTCGCTCATCGACGAAACGTCCTTCCAGAACTCGCCGCGCAACGTGAGGCCGAGCAGCAAGTAGTCGTCGAGCAGCTCCCACGCGCGTTGCTGCAGCTGCGTGATCACCGCGGAAATGGCCGATACACTGACCTCTGTGTCGTCAACAAACGCACACTGCGCATGGTCCGGGCAAACGTTGAAGCGGTCTTGCGCGTTTGGCAGAGACTGGTTGATGCCGTGCGCGAGCGACAAAGCGAATCGAGTGTAGCGTATGCCGTTCTCCTTGGATTGCGACGTCATGCGCCGGATGTAGTCCCACCTGCGTTCAGTAACGTCTGCCTTGTCCGTGTCGCTTGCGACTGTTGTGCGCGTTTCGGCGGGGTGTCCTGCGCCGGTCGCGTTGATCGCAGCGGATTGGGAATCGGGCGAAGAGTGAGGAAACGTCTGCGGCGCGCGTGTGCCGGCATTCGTGTGACATACGTCGCGTGCTGCACCGGGTGGTGCCGGTGCTGCGGCGGAGGAGATTCGGGCGCCTGTGTGGATGTACACGTAGCGAACAGCGAAGCAGCGCAAGAGGTAGAGGATGGGGCTCATGATGTGCGTGATGCGCTTTGAATCGAGCATGTAGAACGCGGACGGCGCGCGCTCCTGCTTGAGCTCGCCGGAGGCGTGACGTTTATTACTCTTGTGTGTGTTTTTGTTGTTGAGCGGGTGCACAGAGCGCGCGGCAATGTACAGCGGCATTTGCTCGTTCAGCGGGGTGGATGCGACGAAGAAGAGGTCGTGCAGTATGGTGTGTACCGCGTCGAGGGCCGCGTCGAGCTCGACCTGTGGCCACGTGCTCGGGTTGGACGTGTTAACGGTGCTCATGTCGCGCAGGGTCTCCACAGCCTGCTTTTGTGCGTCTGTGAACAGGTGTGAAACCAATTCCCCGACGGCGCCGGCTGTGCACGCGTTGACCGTGTACGAGAGGAGAGGGGCCGCACGAGACTTGTACGCTGTAATCGCTGTGTCGCCGAGCACAACCTTGACGGTACTGCCGAGGATCGAGTGTGACTTGATGAACGAGTTCCCGGCCGCCTCATTGTATGCCGCCGTGACGTACGCGTCCATGAGGCCGAGGTGATACGCATGTTCCGAATCGTTCGCAGGGCGCGTGAGGCGTGTTGCAGCGGGCATGTCCAGCTTGTTCTTCTGTAGTATCTTCTCTGTCTGAAGTTCGGCGTGCACCGGGTCGACGTCTGCCGTCCTGCGGCTTCCGTCGAGCGCATCATCCGTCACGGATTGCTTGGCAAATACCATGCGGACGAGGGCATCTGCGATTTGTCTCGTCTCGTTCGCATTGTGCGTGCCGTCGTCGTC
Organism: Herpochondria borealis; assembly: GCA_032274145.1. Lineage (NCBI taxonomy): Eukaryota > Rhodophyta > Florideophyceae > Ceramiales > Ceramiaceae > Herpochondria > Herpochondria borealis. The sequence goes on along the minus strand of JAVCKV010125889.1, from coordinate 12,930 downwards.
GTCGTCGTCGTCGGCGTCGGCGTCGTCGTCGTTCCGGTTGTCGCCGTCGTTCACGTTGTGAGTGTGAACGATTTCGGTGGCCGCGGGGGCCGCCGCGTCTGTGTAGACGGCACGGTCGCGTTCGCATAGCTGTGTCGCAAAGGCTGCGTCGCGCTGTCCACCGTCACTGCGTGCGTACTGGTTGCGGATGCGCAACATGACCGGGAACTTGCTCGGCGAGGACGTGTTCTTCTGCACGCGGAACAGGCGCTTCTGGTTCCCACCCAGAACGGATTGGGCGTCGACCCTGGTAAGTTGCGGCGTAACGCACGCGGATGCGTCGGCACGGCTGCGGGCCTGCTCCGTGGCGGTGGATGTCGCGTGCGACTGCGGCGCTTCGGCGGGGCGTATGGCGTCGTAGCTGGCATCTCCGATGGGACGTTGCACGTCGCCTTCACCGGGTGTATCCGCATCGGCGGGTGCCGCTTCCAACGCCGTCTCCGCTGTGTCGTCTGCGACCGTCGGTTTGATGGAATCGCCCAGCCCCGCTGGGTTGGCCCGGCACTCGTGGCGCGGCGCACGGTGGCCTGGGTAGAACGGGAAGACGTCTTGGCAAACAGCGCACATCCACGCCGGCACAGTGCGGAGACGCGGGTGCAGCGGCAGCGCCTCAAGCTGACGCGCGTGCCCGTGCGTTGTCGCAAGGTACTTATTGCGCAGGACCGCGTCGTACGCAACGGAGGAACTCGCCGTCTTCTGCGAGTCGACGAGGTCAGAGATTTTGTCCTTTTCCGGCGGGGACATATCGTGCACGCGCGTGAGATGCTTGCGCAGGTTGCCATGCGGTATGGCATAGCCGCACTTGCGCGAGCGGCAAAGCGGCATACCGAGCGTGTGATCGTACACAATCGTCGAGATAAACGCTTTTGTGGCGTGGATCTCTCCGTCCGACGCAGTTCCAACCGTTTCTTTCTTAGTGTACTGCATTGTTGTTCTTGTTTTCTTGTTTTTTTTGGTGCTTTTTAGATATGTTGACGTTGGTATGTTCGATGTTGACGGTCGTACGTAGATGTGGGAGGGTTGGCAGACGTCGGAACCTTGGTGAAGGGAGACCAATTTCACGGTGTATCACGTAGTGCGATGAGTCTATGTCTGTTGTGCACATAGTTGGATCCGTTTGTCTCGAGTGTCGATGGGCAGTTGTCTTGAAAATCTGGTTGGCCCATTGCGTTTGTGGATGCATAGCTTTGTTGCGTTGGATTTTTCCTCGTAAAAACCTTCTCTCCCAGTTTCCAGTAAACATATGATTGGTTGAACAGAGGGATCACGGGAACTATGTTTATGATACGAGGCTCGCAATGACAAAACGCGGTGAGATTGCAGGGTGTTTTGGGGGCGGGGAGTTGTTTAGGGGTGTACGGTGGGGAACGTACAAGGGGGTGCGTTCGTGTACCTTTTATTCAGTTTAATTCTGAATTGGCAGAACAATTTCCGTGAAGCACGGGATGTGCGTTGTAGCCACAATGGAGTAGAGATTGTGGTTTTGTAGAGTGTCGACTTGGATGGCATCGTCCGGCCCACAAAATAACGCGTTTGCCTCAGCGGGTGTTCCAACCTTACACGCGCTTGCGAAGTGGTCCTCTGCCGGGACGAGGTACGCCGCCAAACAGATTCCTGTGTGGGACACGGCGTTTGCAAGGTTGATGAGCAGTCGTTGTTTCTTGAAACGTGGGACGCTCACGAGTATGTTCTCGGAGCCGTACATTTTCGTCGTTTCGTGTCGCCGGCTCAGGTCGGTGCAGACCAGGTGCCCGTGGAGCGTGGCGATTTTCATGCCTGGTATAAACGCGCGGGTGGCGACGATACGAGTATCGCCACCGGTGTTACCGCTGTCCGCGACGCGCGTTTCCGCGGCGACTTCGACGACACCGTGCTGCGCGCGGTGGTGGGCTCTGCGGTCGGATGCGGGCAGATGGAGGACGCGTGCGCGAATTTGGCGCGGCCACTTGTGAAGCGGCAAAGCGACGAGGGCGACGAACTGGTCGGCCTGCGTATTGCACATCGCAAGTTGGGACGCGACGGTTGCTTGTGGTAGGGTTGTGTGCGCCGGGAACGCGGGCGGCACGGACCACGTGGACGCGTTGAGGCGTTGTTTCTTCGTCGGCCGTTGCGACGATGCAGACGCTTCGGATGCGGATGGCTCGGACTGCGAATTGCAGCGGGCGTCGTCGTAGTTCTTGTCAGTGCTCGTACCGTCGGCGAGCGCTGCGGCGTCCTCGGCGATGAGGACACGTGCCGCGTCGACGATTTTTTCCTTTCCGCCGAGCGTGACGACCACTTTGCGCACGTGCGCCGACGCCGTGTCGACATTGTTGAGAACTGCGTAGGAGCCGGCATCGACCGCATGCGCGAGTTCCTTGCGTATGCGGTTGACCGCAGCAGTCCAGCATCGTGTGTATTTCTCTGCGCCGACAAATTCGCGCGGGACGCTCGATTGGATGCACATGATCGCAGTCGTGCCGGTACCGGCAAACGGGTCGAAGAACACACCGCCCACATCTGTACCGAAGTAGCGGTCGGCCTTTTCAAGCTCGAGGATGACAGGCTTTTGCTCTGGTCGCAGCATCACCTTGCGGCCGAGCATGGTGGGGTGATCAACGTACAGAGTCTCGCCCGATTCGAGCCGCTGAACGTTGTCGAGTACGTCGCCAGATGCCGGGAGCCGCGACGGAACCCACCCGGCCGGCTGTACCATGGGGATCGCAGTGCGTACCTTGTTAGGTCTTGTGCGTCGAGCGAAGAATGCGTACTCCACCGAGGCATTGAACTCTGCGTAGGCGTGGTGGGGCGTGTGTTTGTGACCCGGGGCCCAGACAATGTGAAGCGGCTTGCGTGCGACTGCGAACGACGAGTTGGTTTTGGTAGTCGTGCGCACCGCGTGGCTTTCGCTGCCCGAGTCATTGTCGTTGTCGTCTTGCTTGGAGTCGTCGTCATTATGTTCGTCACCATCGTCATCGTCACCGTTGTTGTCGTGGTTGCCATCGTCGGCGTTGTCGGCGCCGTCGATGGTGTCGGAACGGGAGCCGCCCCTGTCGAATCTGGCCTTGAATACATCCACCCAAGCTGTATGCTGCGCGGCGGTGCACGACAGTATGGCGAGCGCGTTGTGTTTGAGAAGCCGTTTCGACATCTTTGAGAGCGTGGACATCTGGGGAGCGGTGAGAACGTCGTGTTCGGAGTTGGGCTTGTTCATTTCACGACGCGCGTGGAACGGGGGGTCCGCGTTTATCGCGTCGAGCGAGTTTGGCTTGAGGATGCCTGGCACCTCGGCATTCTCCCACGTCTCGACCTCTTCAAAGTCACAGTTGATGAGCATACACGCGGTGCTCATGAATTGGTTGAAGATCGTGTTGGCCGCCTGTAATGCGTCTTGAGACGGAAGTGTGGCTTTCACCGACTGCGGCTGTGCGACGCGGGGTGCGCGTGGCGGTAGCGTGGGCAGCTGTGCATGTGCGCTCTCCTCACTCGAGTATGACGCCCGAGGTGTGGTGGGGTTCTGTTTCTCGGAATGGCTCACGGGGGCTTGTGGAGGTTGCGATGGGCTCGGTAGGGACGGCACAAACGCTCGCGCGATTGTCGTGACGTCCGCTGACGCGGCGTTGTATAGCACGGCCGCGTGAAAAGAGACGTCGTTGTTGTTGTTGTTGTTGTTATGGTCGCCGTCGTCGTCGTCCTCACCGGTCTGTTCATGATGCGGTGCGCCGTCATATGGTGACACGGGGTGCGGCAGCGGTGTTTGAAGTGGGCTTTCGAAGTGCGCGTTAACGTCAAACGGCAATGCGGCGCCCTCGCCCTTTGAACCATTCGGGTCTTCGTCCATTGGAGGAAAAACATGCGGTGGGACTACATACGTCAGAACCGGTGGTAGGTCGCGTGCGTGGATGTGAAAGACTGCGTCTTCGTTGTCGGTGGCGTTGGTTTTGGTGTTATCGTTGGCGTTTTTGTCGGCGTTTCCATTGACATTGTCGTGCTCGGCGTTGGCGTCGGCGTCGTTGTACTTGTCGTAGTCGTTTTCGTTTTCGTTTTCGTTTTCGTTTTCGTTTTCGTTTTCGTTTTCGTTTTCGTTGTCGTTTTCATTGTCGTTTTCATTGTCGTGGTCGTTGTCGTTGTCGTTGTCGTCGTTGTCGTCGTCGTTGTCGTTGTCGTCGTTGTCGTTGTCGTTGTCGTTTTCGTCGTTGCTGCTGTAAATTGCGTTGCCGTCGCTGTCGCCGTCGCCGTCTCCGTCCCTGTTTTCTGAGCTGAAGCGCGGTGCGACAGGTTAATTCGCACTGGCCTTGAACCGGTTGAGGTACGAACGCGTCACGTCGTAAAGGCGCTGCTTCGCGCCTTGTTTCTTTGAGCCAGATGTCTTCGTAGTCGTGACGTTCTCGTTGTAGCGCTTCGCGACCGTGGTGTACATGGCATTGTCCAGTGTGACCCTGCGGATGTCGTTGAGGTACATGGCGGAGAGTTCACGTGCCAGAGCTCGTTGTTGTTCTTTTTGGTTCGCAACGTGGGGCGGCGCTTCGCGCACGTCTTGCGTCGGTGGGCGCACATGGAGGGACGACTGCGAAAGAGTGTCGCTATGCACGAACAAGTGGCATGGTTGTGTCGTAGGGGAGTGTTCCGGTGTGTGCGCCGCGGGAGTGGCGTTTGCGGCGTCGCGGGGCCGAAGCGCCGCGAGTGCTTGGAAGATGCAATGCAGCCCGTTCCAATGCAAGTACGGACCGAACGTCACGTCAATCGCCGTGGCGACACCGTACTTATGCTGCAACGCGAGCACCCACGCCTTTGTGACGACATCGACAGCGGCGTAGAGCGTGAAGAACCCCGTCGTGACACGGTAGTCGGGTATCGGCTTGGTCTGCGGTTTTTTTTGCGAGCGGGTGCGCTGCGCTTCGGCGACAAGCTAAGCTTGGCGGTCGGGGTCGTAGTTGTTGAGGAGCAACACAATTTTGCGCGTTTCGTTTAGCAGACGGGCGGCGTGCAGTTGCATCGTCTTGGTGAGGACTGGCACGGCGCGTAGCGTCTTGTTGTTGAACACGCCGCTCTGTCGCTCTTGTACGCTCAGTCGGTGGCCGCGCGCGTGCTGGTTTGCAAACAACAGCCACGGGCGTGCGCAGACGCTTGGCGCGCCTTGCGGCGTGAAGTACATGGCAATGGCGTACAGTTGGCGCACCCAGCCGACGTGCAATGCGTCGTCGTAGGCGTTCCTCGTTTTTGCGCCCAGTTCGGTTACAGTGCGGCGGATCTTGGCGTAGCGCTCGGCAGCCGCAGACGCCGCGGGCGCGCCGCGAAACGCCGCACACAGCTCGGGGTACGTATTGATGCTGCCGCCGGAAGCCATCTGCTGCTCGACGAAGAGCGCGAGGAGGCGAGTTGCTGTCACGGCCTTGCCGCCGTGCTTAACGTCGGTTCCGCTATCGCCGTCAAATCGGAGGAAAGGCCAGTCCGAAACGGGCAGGGCAAGCTCGACGCACGCGGAACCACTGCTCGTCGTCGTTGTTGTTGGGTGTGTCGGGTCGTCTTGCATCGCGGCGGGTGCGGTTCTTGCGAGGCGGTCGTGTAACGTGGAGGGCGACGTTGGGAGATGGGCGCGATGGCTGTGAGGAAACGAGCGCGTGACGTATGTGGGTGGAACAGGGTAGATGTGCGATTTTGGTTGTGCGGGTGGCGGGTTGTGCGGGTAGCGGGAAATTTGCCGCCTTGTCGGCGCCGGCAAAATTACCACGGGTGAGAAATGAACACGTTGCGGAGAAATCGTGCACGTGCATACTGTGAAAGGCGTAATGTTAGTACGCTGGATCCATAAATTTTTCCGAAAGTTACGGGTCCAGCCTACTAACCTTGGCATGGTCGTCGCGTCGGCGCCGGCACGATGACCACCATTCAAAAATAAACACGTGGCGGTGAAATCGTGGACGTGCATACAGTTAATTGGGGTAATGTTAGTAGGCTGGACCCATAACTTGTTGCCGATGTTATGGGTCCAGCCTACTAACTTTGGCTTGGTCGTCGCGTCGGCGCCGACATGGTCGGCTCGGGTCGGGCGCAAAATTTTCTTTGTATTTCGGGGTTTATGTGTGCATGTCGCTGTTTCATTCAATTTTACGCACGTACCCTCCGTACCATCCTACCTCGGGAGGTGCATCATCACAAACGCGCCGTTTTCTTGTTTCTGCACTCTCCCGCCTGCGCGTCCTCCCTTCTCAACCACTTTCCCCGACAACCAACGCGATGAATAACAGCGGCGGAAACAGGCGCGACGAGCGCGACACCGCATGCCCGCCCGGCGAGCCGAACACCCCGGCGCCGCCAAAGAGGGCCAAGACGGTCCGGGCCCACCGGACCCTCCCGAACGGCAAGGACCTGGACGAGGGCATGGTGGCGCATGCCGTATTCCTTCCGGCCCAAGAACTGTCTGCCAGCGCGGTCGGTGTTGGGCGTATCATACGCGAGCGCACGATGCACAACAAGGACATTCCATGTAAGTCTGGTCAAGTGATGGTGTCCATGCGCTTGCTGTACGTTGCGCCTGAGTGCGTTGGGCTTGAACTGCCGGCGGAGTTCCCGTGGATGGGCGCCGAAGGAGAGGCCCCCGAGACGCTCGGCACCGCGCTGCCGCACGTCATTGCGTGGGACAAGGCCTGCTTGGCGCCGTACAACGGCGCGCTGAGCTCGCGTGCTGTCGCTACAAAAGCCGAGGGTGTCGCTGATCGTGCGACTGTCGAGTCTGCGCGCGATGGGAGCGAGGTACGTGATGCCGACGCTGACGCCGGTGACGCTGGGTCGGAGCCCGAGCGCAAGCGCAAGCGCAAGAACAAAGGCAAGCGCGACCGCAACGAGCAGCGCGAGAGTGGAGTTCAGTCCAACACCGATGTAGACAACGAGGACGTCGGCCGTGGGAATGTTGAGCGCGGACCGGGTCGCGACGCCGAGCCGGAGGCACTCCGCGAGCGCGAGCCCGACCGCGAGGCTGAACGCGAGAGTAGTCGGCGGCCCCGCCGCGTCCGCGCGACAATGTCCGGTTTGAGCGCATTGTGCGCACGCTTCCGTCGTCGCTGCCGGCCGTTGAGCTCCACCGCGACACGGCGTCGCTGCCCGCGCCGTAACCACTAACGCTGCCAACGCCGCCGACGCCGACAACGCCGCCGTGGTTGCTGCTGCCTGTTGTCGAGTAGGCAATGCTGGGGGTTGCCGTTACGCCGCGCCCTTCGCCCAGTCCGCCGGACCTGCTTCCAGACACTCCGCCCGTCGTCATCGTGCCGCCTACTGTGAGTGCGCCCATGCTTCCCCCACGTGTACCGCCGCCGCCGCCGCCAAAGTTTGGCAGCGGGATCCACGATAGGTTGTCGCCGCCAGAGTCTCGGTTCGACTGCACGAGCATACCGGCACGCTCCATATTTGCGAGCAGCTGCAGGACCCCAAGTCCACAACTCGCGATCAATTCGCGTTTGACAAAGTCGAGCGCCTTTGCGTCGATGCCACTGCTGGTCAGACTCCACAGACAAGCGAGTCTGAGCACATGAGCGAGTTTGACGCCGCGCGCGAGCGCATCCCCGATATACACGTCGCGAGCCTTTGCCGAGTTACCTTCAAGCATGTCGCGTTCCATTTCGAAGCGCTGCTTAAACTCCGCCGAGTCAAACGTGCGTGCCGAGATCTCGGACAGAATTATGGTGTGCGTCGTCGCCGACGCATGCTCCGTCTTCACCTCGCGCAGGCCCTTGACATAGTCCTTAACCTTTGCGAGCTCGTCCGACTCACGGGCGGGACGTTTTGCATAATACTCCTTGACGGAGGATGCCACGTTGCCAATCTCGCGCGCCGCAGTCCAATAGTTGAGGTCGCGCAACTGCGCAAAGATTCTGTCGACGTCCCCGCGCAGTCGCTTGCGGAGCGACCCGGTCATGCCGGCTGTGCCGCCGCCGCCGCCCGTGTGCAAGTAGGACATGGCGTCGTCTGATTCGATCGCAGAGACGGGTAGATCCATCACGTTGTTGCGCAGCCCTATCGCCTCGTCAAGTAGCCCCTCGTATGTCCACTGCGTCAGCAAAGGTGTCACAACGTCCACGCCGCGATCGATCAGCACGAGTGTTACGGGACGTCTGCGCGCAGCCTTGCCAAGCGCCTCGGCCAGCGTCATGCCGTCGCCGCCTCCATCCGCGTCATCGGCCCCACCCGTAGCACCGACGCCGCGACGGCCGCGACCACGGCCGCGGTCGCGGTCGGTGTGTCTCGACCCCCCGTCGAGCAGTCCGAACATATCCGCACCACCCGGTCCGAAAGCGTCGGGCCGACGAGGCGTCGCGAGGGCGGGCGAAGACAGCGCGGACGAAGGTGAAGACCCCGCGACACCACCAGGACGTGCAAACGCCGGGTACATCTGGCCATGCGTCTCGAGTAGTTCCTCGGCCACGGCCGTGGCCGCCGCGCCCGCGCTGCGGATGGCCGTGTAGTCCAGATTCAAGAGCTGTGCAAGAGACGAGAGTGCGGCGGCCGTCGCGAGCAGCGCCGAGTTGTCGCCGTCAAGCACGACCTGCCTGTAGGCGTGCCGCCAGTCCAGGGTGATGAGGTTGGCGTCAAATGGGAGGAATCCGAGCGGAAGCGTCGCTTGCGGGACGTGGGAGAGCGCGGCTTTGCGTAGCACGCGCTCGACGAGTAGAGAGCGACGCGGTGTTGTCAGAACAAGACACAAGACACTTTGCCGTGGCCGGGTCGGCCGCGGGGCCGGACGCCGACGCCGAGCCGGACGCATAGGCCGTCGGGCTCGCGACCGCGCTGTGTTTGGTGCCGTGTTTTCTGGTGTTGGTGATACTCGTGGCAGTGGCAGTGGCAGTGGCAGTGGCAGGTGCGGATGTGTTGGTGTTGTTGCGCGCCGCGGCACTATTCCCAGTAGCAGCGGCGCGATGGTCGTCCTGCATGCGACGCAGCACGGTGGCAGTGTGTGCGGCCGCGGCAGCGTTGACGCCGCGAATGAGGAAGACGACGCCCGGCTGGTGCACGACATCGGGGATCGGGCGTGCGGCGTGGGCGGAGAGCGGTGCGACGGCGCGAATGCCGTGCTCGCGCAGAAAAGTCGGGTCGGTGAAGAGATCGAAGGTGCGGGCGTGCGAGAGCACGGGGTCGAAGAGGGTGTCGTCGACGAGCAAGGCTTTTGGGCCCGACAAGGAGGCGAGGGCGTTGGCGAGCGTGCGTCGGGCCTGTGCCTGCAACGTGCGCTGCACGTGGTCGGCGTAATGGGCGGCAGGCGGCGCGGACGTCGAGGGTGTCGAGGCGGTGACGGAGGGGGCGGTGCTCATCGTGTGGCGCGCGGCGGGGAAGAGGTGTGCATCGCGCGCGGGACGGTGGCTTTGCGGACGGGGGGGAGGGAGTCGAGGCGGACGCACATGGACGTCGTGATAGCGTTGCGGCTTCGTTTCGGTTGGGCCCGGCGGGCAGCACTCTTGCACGGAGTATTAACCATTGTGACGCGGTTTTTTAATCACTCTGCGTCACACTAAAGGTCCCCTGAGTTTGGGCTACCACAGTGCCACGGAATTTATTGTGCGTGACCCACGTGATGTTCACGGTGTCACCCACCTCGCCGCGTGACGTCACACCGCGCCAGTCACGTCGTCGTCCGCCGCCCCCACTTCAACTCGCCGCGGTTTCGCGTCGTGGCCAACGCCTTCTCCCGTGCCCCCCCCCCGCCCTGCGCAGCAACATACGCAGCAACATCCGCAACAACCGGGCCCTCACCCAAAAAATCGCAATGGGCAAGAAGAAGACATCCTCGTCCGACCTCGGCCGCGCCATCGCCCGCAAGCAGCACCGCGACGCCGCCGCCAGGCGCGACCAAGCCACCACCCAGGCCGGCCAGATGGCCGCGGCCCTGGGCCGCCACACGGTCCACGCCGACTCGCGCGCCCACCTGCAGTCCGTCCTCGACACCACCGACCTAGAGGAGCTCATGATCAACGCAACGATGGCCGACACCGACTTAGCAGGCGAGCGTCGTCCGGGTCCTCTCGCGGCCTCCATCGTCCTCACCCCATCTGCGACGACGCTAAACCACAAGAAAAAGCCTCATCGCGCGAGCGAGCGCGCCGCACGCCGCGAGCTTGACCGCACGGCGTTGCGCATCCCGCGTCGTCCGCTGTGGGACGCATCCACCTCGTACCAGGAGCTGATGCGCACGGAAACGACGGCCTGTGCGGGCGCGCGTCGTCGTCGCCGTCGTTGTCGTCGCCGTCCGGCCCGAAGTCGTCGTCGGCTTGCCAAAGCACAACTTCCAACCCCGTCGCCAGCGCGTCCGCCAGCGCGCTGAATGCGTCGCCGGCCGACGCACGACCGAGCAGGGCGGGCGCCTCGGACAGAAGCGTCGTCAACACCGGCTGCAGGGCCGCTTGCGCGCGCACGTCTTCGTCGTGCTGCAGCGCCGCGTGTGCGCGCGCGTCGTCGTCGTCGCCGTCGTCGCCGTCGTCACCATCGTCGTCGTCGTCGTCGTCGTCGTCGTCGTCGTCGTCGTCGTCGTCTTCGCCGTCATCACCATCTTCGTCTTCGTCACTACCGGTGCTGGAGCGGGTGGCGTTTGAGGCAAACACGGCGATGGCGGTCGTGGACCTCCTCTCCCCGGGCATCTGTGCCGCGCCGGCCGGGCGCGATTCGTGGGACAGCTGGGCGCCGTAAAGCCCCGTGTCGGCACCCGTGGCGACGCGCGGCACGTTTGGTGAGCACTACGCCGCCACAGGCGACCACACGTCGTCGAGCAAAACGCTGCCGGAGCTGCAGATGCCGCACATCTGGACCAACGCCCAGAACCACCCGCCCGCTCCCACCCACACACACACACACACTGCAGCCGCACCCACAGGCGGCGTTCGCTCCGCACACACCGGCATCGACCGGATCCGTCTTCGCGCCTGGCGTGTGCGTGTCGTGTAGCGCGGCGTGTGCGGCGGCCGTGGCGGCCGGGTCGGCCGCGCCAGTGCGCACGAACTTGTGGGCCGAGTCCGGCAGCACGTGGATGTGCGGGGCGGCACAGACGGGAATGTGCGGCACGACCGGCGAGGCGCGCAACTCGTGCGAGGCCGTCGAGATGGGGACGGATCTTAGGGGTGTCGTCGAGCGCGCACGCGTCGATGCCGATGGCGCATGTGACGTCGATGGCGCCGATGACGTCGACATCGATGGCGCCGATGACGGTCGATGGCGCCGATGGCGCCGATGGTACCGATGGTGCCTATGACGTCGATGACGACGATGACGACGTCGACGTCAAAGCTCAGCGTGCTGAGGCACGCGGGCATGGCGGTGCAGCAGGCCTCGGGGCCGGTGCCGCCGTCGCCGCTGCCTCCTTCGTCGCGGCCGTCGCGTCCACCGTCGTCGCGGCTTCTGTCGTCGAGCGCGTCCGCCAGCGCGCTGAATGCGTCGCCGGCCGACGCACGACCGAGCTGGGCGGGCGCCTCGGACAGAAGCGTCTAGGCGCCGGGTACGGAGGCGCCGGCGATGACGGAGGCGACGGCATGTATGCCGAGCGCGGGCGACGCGAAGAGGGTGCGAGTCGGCCAGAGGTTGAGGAGGCGGGGGGGGGGGCAGAGGAGGTGGCGAGTGCGTGCAGGGTTGAGAGAAAAGAGGGATGGCGCAGGGACATTGGTCGTCGAAGGCGTGGAAGGAGAGGGGGGAGGTGAGGACGAAAGGGACAAAGGGCGAAGGATGATAGATAGGAGACGGAAGAGGGGAGGGAAAGACGTGGGCTGAGGATGAGGGAGGAGGGGTGCGGATGGTAAGGCAAGGGGCGACGGTAGGGGTGGGGAGAGACGAAAGAGGGTCTGGAGAGAGGTAAAAATGGCCGGGGGTGGCGAGCGCGTGTGTTGCCGCAAGTGGACCACCCGTGGTAGCGCATTTCGGAGGATTTCGGGTTTTTCGCACGACCCGTCTTGACGCGCGTCTTTATTTCGCACCCTCCACTTCAACACACGCACGACGCTTGCCCGCAAGCAACGGCGTCAAAATCATCAGGCCGCGTGCGATTGGACCACCTGAACAGAGGCTCCTGTATCTCGCGACTTTTTTAATTTCAAAATTATTGTGTAACACCCAACCCCCTCCTCTGTCTTGTATCAATAGTCTGCCCACACTGCCCTCTTTTTTTCCTTGCCATTATTTGAATTTATTTTCCCATTGAATGCGCCCCGTCCTCGTCGCCGCCAATTTAAACTTTTTTTAAAGCATTCTCCGACCGACACACGCACGAACTGTACAGTACTGTACTGATAGATAGGGAAGGGGATGATTCAGCAAAACACTATACTGTACAGTACCTAGTCTCATAAACCCCTCTCGACCGAGCGACCGAACCACACAACCGTGTTTTTCTCTTCTTTTTTTGACCCCCGCCGTATCCCAGCTACTGTACAAAGGTACAGCGGTATTAATTACCACTACAGATTCGTACCCTTTCCGGCCGCACTGCAAGGGCCGGTCAGCCCACCTCCCACCACGTTTACCTCCTCGCTTCACTTCGCCGATAGCCTCTACCCCTTGCGACGTCCCCGTTCGACGCCGTCGGGCCCGCCACGCTGACTCTGGCGGCGGCGCACGACATCGCCGGTTCCTTTGTGCGCCTAGTTGCGAAACAGCGCGCCATCGCCGTCTCCGATTTTTGTATCGCACTGGGTCGCGACTCGCGCGGCTCCGGTCCGTCGCTGCTCACAGCTGGCGCGTATCCGAAAACATCTCGCGCCCTGTCCCACCCGTCGCCCGCCGTCGTTGTCGCTGCTGCTACTGCCCCTGCCCCGAACTTCCATCCTGGCTCGCTCTCTCCGAGCCGCACCCAAAGCTCTACGCCCCGGCCGACTCCGCCCTCCGCCACCCCATCCACCCCGCCCTCGTCAGCCCCCTCTCCGACCGGCCCGCTCGTCCTCACCG
>JAVCKV010125778.1:0-19306 GCA_032274145.1 Herpochondria borealis | reverse complement strand
CTCTGCGGCGCTTGATTCTCTAATGACTTCTACCGTAGTGTGCCACAGAATAGAGCCATCGCACTAGATTGGTTCGGTACGATTCATTAATTGTACCCATACTGTTTTCATGGGACGCCTAAGCAGCGCTAATGCTTAGAATTTGGTCTTCGACGCATTCTACTTGGACAAGATGCACTCGAGTTCGAGGAGAACAGTCAGAAGGCAAGAGAATTGTGGGCGCATCCAAGACTGCGATGAAAAAGTCGTTTCGGAAACCTGTTTTGACGCTTCTGCTGGAATTTGGGCAGGTGAACCTTCCATGGGAGCGATATTGTACATGGGAATCATTTCTACGTTTCTGCAGCACTATTATAGTATCATCCCACAAGTGTGGAATGCAGCTGCTTAGAAATGTGTACAAGAAGCACGAGCGATCAAGTCGATTTCTAACTATTCCAGAAAGCAAGATATGTGTACTTGGGAAGATTTGGCGGCCCCCGAAGGTCGTTTGTATCATACAGTACGAGAAATTTATGCCTTGTCCGCTATCTTATTCCCCGATGCGCATAATATCTTCTTGCTAGAAACTAATAATGGGGGGGATGTGGAGAGATTTTTCTTTCTAATTATGGGAATAGTTGGCGAACAGGAAAAATCCTTATGGGAGTTTGTGAGAGGAATGGTGGTCTGTGGGGAGGGCATGAGTTATGAGGCGTCAATTATGCAGGTATTGCGAATGGAAAGGAGTGTTAGAATGGTGGGTCTGGTCCATGTACGTGATGAAGGGTGCTCGTTTGGGAAAAGTGGGAAGCTGGCGCAGCACAGCAGATTGGCGGCCGCCGTTGGGGTGTATCACGTTTAACTATACTTTGAAATTTTAATGGTTCCTAAGCAGTATAATTTAAATTAATGTATGGTAATTATAACCATACAAGCGCAAGAGAATGAACCACATATACTGAATTTGTATTTCAATTGTGTGTACGACTCAAAAGTATGGAAAAATAGTTGCCTTGCTACCGCATGCTTGCTTGCCTTTATAAAGCGGGTATTATTTAATATGTACTTTACATAGTTAATTAATAAAGTACATTGGCATTTCAACTAGGGCTATTCTTTAAATGTACAGTAATATAAGGTAATTGTAATGATGCTGCCGGAATGAATTCTATCATACGCGAAGAGAATTGTAACGCAAACGTAGGGATGAAATACCACTAAGTATATATAATTACATCGTTATTCGCTTGAGTTCTTATAATCCGCATGAGGACCGCAACGACGGCATTATTTTAAAACATGAGGCATTATTCCGTCAAAGTTATGATGTACTGAAAAGATAAGATTAATGATTCGTCATTGTTGGAAAACAGCGTATTGATACGAAGCTTTTAAAAAAATTAACATGATGTGCAGTAGTGGTCATCTGGAAAATTCAATCGGTCTGTCAACTGAAAAAAACTAAAGAAATAACTACCACTTGTTCTCTTTGAAAAATCGCGTACGCGAAAAGGGATCCTCGCCTACAATTAAAACATCGGGCCATTAAATCTGCACAGCTCTCTACTCTTGTTTCAATATTCCTGCCGCCCTGAAAATCTCCTCACCAGTCTAAGCACGCATGCGCTAATTTTATGCTTTCAGTGTCTTCGATAGAATGATGAGTAACTGAACGTGGAGATATAAGCCGTGTAAAAATTGTGTAAAAAAGGTGTATCAGAGGAGGGCGCTTTCTTGAAGTGGGGCAATTGTAAGCTTGACGGCCTTCGAAGAATCTCCATGAAGAAAAATTTCTATGTCCTCATTTTTCCGTCGATACAACGGCATCAACTCCATGGAAGCCTTCCTGTTTCCAGAGAAGCAAAAAATCTTTTTCCATGGCTTAAAGCGTGCCGAAGGTTCCGCAGGACCGTCCGTAGGCGCAAAAGATGCGAAAAAGTTAAGGTCAACTGCGAATAGAAAAAGAAAGTCAACCCAAGGTTCTTGAGTACATATCGAAGTGCTTCTTTGAATTTTGGCGCAGCCCAACCTACGAGAAAGAGTTTAAAAAGAATAATATATACAACGACCTCTAGCTTTGTGTTTTAACAATCTCTTTCTTTAGTTTCGCGCGTAATTGAAGCGAGATGGTACTTTAAATAGCTTACAAGCCATTCAAAGAAAAGAAACAACAAGCACCCGCACAAATCACCATGGTTGAATGCACACGTATTTTTACTGGTTGGGGCGTATGCACAAGCTTTTTTGGTGCAACATCAATGCTTGTATCGCTATTTTCATGATCTGAAATCGCGCAATATATGATTTAAGATCTTCTGAATTCTAATTCTACGCGTACGCGTTCTGTCGGCATATACTGCCAAAGTAACTTAATTATGCTCTATTTCACGGGCTAGTTTGCATCGCTGCAAATCAGTCCCAATATGACATAATACGGGCAACCGATAATGCAGCAATGCATTTTTCGCTGAGCCAAAATTCGGCATTATTTTCCCAAACCCGTCATTAAGCCTATTTGAATTGATAAAAAACGGCCACATTTCTACTCCCAAACCGAGCAATCGGGATACTGTAACGACCGTTAAGTACCGCCCTCACGGGGCAGGATGTTTGCATGGGCCAATTTGCATTCAATGTAAGTTGGCCCGCCCTTTCTAAGCAACACCGAGCAATTGGAATACCCCGGAGATACTTTTGCACTCCTACTTGTTCTGGAATAACTGCACAGCCCACGGTGTTTTTTCCTGAGCCGAGCTTGCCCGACTCTTTTTAGGGCCGGGAAAGGATATTTATTTCGCCCTTCCTGGTCAGGAGTACGGGTAGCCCAAGTAACCCCGCATTTTCACGACTTTCCATAATTAGTTTTACTTAGCCCGGTAAGGGGAGGTAGTATATATTCAGTCGCATTAGCGATATTTTGTAGGAAGACAGTTATCTGTCCTCGGGCGAGAATAAAAAAGAATTGCAAGGTTCAACGGGACAGAGTGAAACACGCGAAACTGTACTTCAGCAAGATACCGTGTCTGACGGTCTTCGCCGAGCCCACCGCACTTACGTGCCTCTTTGATTACTGCATATTCGAACCGATCACTCGGATGCAGGGCCCATTCAATTTCGCAGCAATCACTCACTTGCCAGTAAAGCTGCTGTACCCGACAGTCTTTGGCTGGATTTTACAACTTGGAAAACCGGTATTGATCACCGCAGCATACCGCTTTTGCCTTTTGCTTTTGGCCTTGCCATCTTTGCCCTCGGCCCATAAAACTTACGGGTTCGTCTTGTTGCTACGAAAAGCAACCTCGGTTTACACCATATTTCGCTCTCGGATTCACGTCCTACGACCATTCCTGTCTGGTCTTATTTACGCCAGTTCCGGACAGTCACCTGGCTTTTTCAAGTTCTTTTTAACAGCTCTCAACGGAAAATTCTGGGCCAGACGCTTTCGCGTCACTCTCTACCATTCCAACTGAGCCGCCTCGAAAGAGGGACTTCAAACACCCGCCTTGCAATACCTTGCTTTTTCCCCTGGGGTTGGTGTGGGTTTTTCTTTGCGCTCACGCGCATCCGCCCTGCAAAGTTTGCACGACAGTTTTGTTAGCAATATGATAGTGGCACAGATGGAACCCACGAATGCGCTGAGACCTGCGTACTGCGTATAATGAAAGAACTATAAACTGCGGTGCTCGGCCGACGAAAGGAAAGAACCAGCAGACTCCTGCGAAATCGTAGAGAAAATATCACCACAGCGTTCAAGGAGCCATTACTGGAAGAATTGGGAATAAAAGCACAAGGCAATTATCAAGCGTCGGGATTGTATCACTGAGAGATGGACGATAAGCTGCCCTAAAGGGAGGAGATAGACCGAAGCGCGATGAAAGAAAGGGAAATTCTCAACAATCTGTACGGCTTGGGTAGTGTGGAAGATGATTAATTTCAGGAATGCCGTACGGCAAGGTACGTTCCTGAGAAGAATATAAACCCAAAGCGACAAATGTATGGACATCATACCGTGACAAGAAGGTTTTTTGCATCATTGATAGGGAAGAGTGGTGACACGACGTAGATTCAGCACCCGGCTGTTCGTGGTGATCAGGCAGGAGAGCTATGCTTCTACGCGGTTACAAATTCTGCTTGTGACGAACGATGACGTTTGGTGTGTGTCGTACGATGTCTGCGGAAAGTAAGTCAAGGATGCACTGCTCTTGGAAGTCCTGTTTCTTTTTTTGGATCTTAAAGAACGCGTGCGTCGTGCCGGTCTCGGGCAAAACTGCACAGCGCAGACCAAAGTAAGCCGGCAGAACCAAATGATATTATACAAAAAATGGTACTGCATGGAGGGCATTATTAAGTCCTGTCGCGCAGGGATGGGTACCTCGTGAACCTGGGAAAACATACCAGAATGGTTGCAAGGATAGAGCGGTAAGGTATTGTAACATTTCATATGAAGGTATAGTAGATGTTTATTATAAGAGAATAGGAGAAAAATAAAATGTATCATTGACCAAATATATATTCAGTAATGGTGGAGCAGTAAGAAATATCCTTTTACTGATATTAGATAGTTTAGGATTATAAATAAATACCACGAAATCATCTACAAATATTCAGCTATCGATGTAAAATGCGAAGTTTTTTTACTTAAGCATGCAGGAAAATGATACAAGGTAGCTCGAAAAAAGTGGGAAAAACCAATGTACCATACAAAAATTACGAGATAAAATGCAAAAAGTGGGATAAATCTTACTGTAACATCATAGAAAAATGTTAAAATATCCAGAATTTCCATAAAATACTCGGTTTCTTATCAAGATGCCCGGAAATTATTCAAAAATTTCTTGAATCCATTTTCTACTATTTAGTTTAGTTACAATGTCGTTGTAATCAATTCAAATTTTTGGATTCGGTAATTGGATACCAGGGTAAAATTTTAAGAAACGCCAAATTCATACATAACTTTCAGGATGACTTACACATGAACTTTACTATCTTGAAATATTGTTGATAGTTCAATATCGACAAATACTGGAAATTTTTAATTTTCCTGGGAATCCAACCAAAAGTTACTTTATTTTGGCGTACCTCGTCAGTTTGTTTTTTAATAAAAGAGACGAAATTTATGGAAAAACTACAAGGTATGTGACAAAAATACTTGAGTAAGGTTTAATAATATCATTAAGTTTTTTAGTAAGGAATTAGGGTGTTTACCAGAAGTCTGCAAAATTCTGCAGGTGAATAGATGGTTAAATAACCGGATATTTTACGAGTTATTGGGTATCCTAACCGCTTCAATGGTTCAACAATGGAATATTAGAGCATGGGATGATTTCCGTGTTTAATCCACAATAGACCCGAGTATTACCCTGGACAGAACATTTTGTGAGGCAGACGAAAAGGCTCAGAATTAGGAGCCTGACGGGGCGTGCTAGGAAGGGAAGGACCCGAGGTACTTACGCGCACCAGGTCCCGGTAAATGCAACAGCGTGATATGATAAAGAGAACTTCGGAGACGGAGATCGGGAAGTCGCAGGATGAGCCCTTGCTACGCCAGGTCTGGCGTCTTGGCCCAGCGGGCCAAATCGAGCGATTTGATGGCAATGGAAGGATGTCAAAAATTGTGGCCAGGATGGATATTTCAGCTCGCTTGATGCATTGCGTGAGAAACCTCGGCGTCGATGCGCTCCCGTGTAATCGGCTTAAAGCAGCATAAGCCACAACCGGAACCTTCTTGGCTAGGGTTGTAGTCCTCGTCACTGAGATGCGAGTGATATCTCGGGCAATTGGACCACTCCGCGGGAACCTTCTCTCAATCAAATTCCTCAATGAGTTGGAAACAATCGTGAAGCTCTTCAGTGTTCTCACGCCAACGGAGAACTTGGGGAAGGTCACGAGCCTGAATTAATCGCGCCTAGGTAAGATAGTTATAGTCAGCGTCCCAAAAGATGTCTACAGGCACTCGCGTGGCCCACTCCGTGCAGAATGTCAACCACAAACCGGATTGACGTCTGAGATATTACTCCGATTGGCAAAAATAGAAGGCGGTCGGCAGCCCATCGTAACACCCTCGTGGTAGTTCCACTTCGCGCCATCAATTATCTACAGTGACTTACCGCTGCGACCGAACCGTAGCAGTCAGCATCGAGTACTTGAAGTGTTTCTTGGGCAGCAGGTAGCCCGTTTCGCTTCCATCTTTTCGCTCCGATCTTTCCAACTCCGAAAAACTCCGCAAGGAGAGCTTCAAGATACAGCGGAACTCCAAACGTAGAAGAGACCCCTTGAAAGTATGAGCGTCCGTGTGAACTGAAAATTAACCCTCCCACGAGCGGGTAGTCTCGGGAGAAACATGGTTTATCTGCCGGACATGTTCATACTCGGTGCAATACCGAGCTGTTTAGAATTAAAAGTACCAAGACTCTGGAAGGATGTAATGAGAAGAATAATGCAAAGGTGACGGAAAAGACGCATTTGAAATTCCTGTGGAAAAACCGCTTGAGAGCCTTGGAGAATCACATGCAACTCCTAGTCGTTCTCAATTAGGAAAATCGTTTAAAAACAGCGTGTAAACAGCCTCCACAGGAATCTTACGGGGAAATCGGCCGTTGGTGATGTATCCACACACGACAGAATTTTCGGATACCGCATATGAGTTTATCCAAGGAACTCGTGAGAGGAGCATCGCGTTAGCGCTCGAATCGATGTCTTTAGGAACATAAATTTTCGCCGGCGCAGGGAGCTTAGCTCGTGCGTGAGTTCTATATACCGCCTGTTGGCGGTGTACGTAGTACTGAAAGTTGATTTAACAATTCTATTCATCAGCCGCCACGGCCAGCACTGGCCCAACGGAACTCTTGTAAGCTATAGATGGGTAAAATAAGCCTTTTCAACCGCAGAGGCAGCCACGTAAGCAGCAGTACAAAAAGTGAAAGCATCTGGCGACATTGAACGGCGCCTGCGTCAGAACGAACTGTAAACCGCGAGAGTGATTCCAGGAACATTGGAAGATGCGGCCGAACAGGCATTGGATCTGGTCACGGCAGCAAAGAATTTCTTGAAGAACTTCGAATGTACGGGCGACATAGGTACGGCGCCCGGGCGGGTAGCCGAATCTGGCTCATAACCCTCATGAAGGACCAGAGGCTATTCAGTGGTCTTGCAAGCGGCTTCGCTCATTGTTGCAGAGAAAGTAGCGGAAGTGGCAGAGTACGGCGGAGGAGAACTATCTCGGGAAGAGTAATTACGGGCGCAGAGGTACGTGTGGTACGCGCCATAAGCTCCTCAACGCGCCAAAAAAGGATAGAGGAATGGTAGAACCTGTACGGGGCCTTCGAATCGTCTACGTAGGAGCTGATAAAGTGTGGTAGAGCGCATAGTAAAGGCGCTCATATTAGTTTAAACTTCTACCAAATTTCTCCGTCCTGATCCCGCAGTACCTCTTCAAGAACTTGAAAGCTCTGACCCCTTCTTATCGAGTCGTCTGATTCTTGATTCTCTCTCTTTAATTTAAATCAAACCATTCTGTCTTTCTTCATCTCCCCCTTCTTTTCAAACTTTTACCCTGTTTCTGGCCTTTTCGTTTTGCTTTCTTTCTTCAGCCATTTATTAAACTCCCAATCTGGGCTCTTCAACATGCCGACCAACCTCCGCGCGATCATCGAGCACCTGTTAAGGAGTGGAAAAATAGCGCGCACGCGCTTTTCTTCCGCTGAGCTCACGGTCTTTTCCAATATCAGCGCGCTTGGCCGCGGCGCGCCCACTGCGGGCCTACCACGTCACCCTCTCTTTCTTGGATGGCCAAAAGCAGCGCGTCGACTTCTCCTGGCGCAAAATCCCGAATTTAGGCGAGGAGAGCTAGGTCATCTATATCAAGCGCCTCCGTCTTTCCATGAACTGCAGCGGTGTTATTCGAAACAGGTTCACTTAGCTTTCTCCGGGAAATCACAATATCGCGGACTTCATCGGGACAGACTGGTTGTGCGCCGAGAACATCGTCTACGTGTACTTATTCAGGTCTCTATCCAACTGGATATTATTCGGAGCCGTTGCGGATTGGGAATCGTGCTTATTTTTGAGGTAATGTGAGATGAACACCAGGACGTACGATTAACACAATCTGAGGTCGTCATCTGCGGAGTGTGAAGCGCTTGAGGGCCACAAATTTTAGACGCTATCTATGCATCTCCATGGTTTGAACCTCTCGTGGCGCGACTACCAGCTCTGCCGCCGGATGCGCAACTTCTTGGGCCTGCTGGATACGCGCGACTGCACAGAGCATCAGGAGGAAGAAGAACTCTGGATTGACTGGGAAAACTTCTTCCCGGCGCCTGGTCGCCTCATCGGGTCCAATGGGATTCCATAGGGACTGTCCATTCCGTCTTCCCTTTTCTACGGGTATTTCGCGAACCATGTAAAATTCCTTCCAGGAAAACTGGCAGCGCACGTATCCAATGCCAAGCTCCAGACCATCGTCCGCATCGACATGCTGATGAATTATTAGATGGCTTACGCCATCTTTCATTACTGGGCTCTGGAGAGTCGCTTGAACCGCAGCATCCCTCTGCTGTCATAAACCTTGTTGGGTTTCATCCAGCTTAGCGTGGAGGACAAGCAAATGAATTTCCCATCTCGCGCATACCCTTGGAAAACGCCGGGGGTGGCGCTGATGCAATAGCACAAGGCAGCGGAATCCAACAGCCTCCTTCAACGCAAAGAAGAATAGTCGCATCAGTCCTGCTGGCCTTATTACACGTAACATTGCAGAATGGTCATTAGATAACGGTTGATGCGCTCAGCCTGACCATTCAATTCATATACAGATTTTTGGTGGGGGTGAAATCAATCGTAACTTGCAGGATGGAGCAAACCCGCTCGAAGAATTTGAACAAAAAATGGATCCGTTTTAGGACTGTACAGTGTATGGAGACCCCTTCATTCAAACAACAGTATTTCAAGAACTCCAAGGCGACGTAATATACGTTGATTCTCTTCAGCAGCACTATCTGCGTGTGCTTTTTGAAGCAGTCGATGGTGACTAGGATGAAACTGAACCCATCTTAGGATCCTGACAACGGCCCGAGGATTTAAATAGCTACCGCGTCGAGCGGCATTTCCGCGACGAAGAGATTCATTGCGTTCACCTAATTGGTAAGAAGAATTCGATTTTTGCCTTAACATTTGAACCCCGGACCGTAGCCACTGCGTACAAAGACATCTAGGCAAATAATAGCTGAAAAGAAGACGCTTTTGAAGAAGAAGTTGACCCGAGTGTCTGGTGAGGAAGTTTTAGTGGGAAAGACGAATGATGCGATTAAGTAGCGAAATAGGCGCGACTATCTGCAAAAGGGAGCTTCGCGAGCATGGAAACGGCAGAGAACTCCAGCGTCATCCTCGAAGAAACCAGAAGCAGACCGACCGACTTGACATGCAAAAAACGTCTGGCAGAACTCATCCTGCTTCTGATGTTCGAGTTTTTCGGCACGTGTTAGGGGTGGGGGATTGTATTTTACTTTTCCGAGATAGTGAATCCAAACATAGCTTCCTGCTCAAATTGGCCCGCGCGAACCTCGTCTTCGATTCCTCTGATAAGTTACTTCACGTCGTCCATTTCATTTTAATCAGCTTCCTTCCGAAGAGGCATATTAGTGGTGTCAGCCCAAAAAAGCTTCATCCCCATATGCGAAGTGCGAGGGGCTGCCAATTTCCTTCGTGTTGACCTCGGTCGTGGAATGGACACAAACTGCAGCCATTTTTGGTGCTTTCACGCCGTTAATGTGGGGTACAGAGCCTCCCTTTCGCAATTCTGGTTTCGGGTCACTACATCAAACCATGGAATCCACGTCCTACTCCCGCTCATGGAAAGTAGGTTGCTTTTGTCCACTTCTTCATCCTCGCTCTCATAGCGAATGAAATAGTCTTTAAAAAGTATCTGTTAACTGATGAACGCGACTGGGCCGATAGATGATGCCATAGTCGAAGTACATGAGTGGAAGCCACCAACGCATGAGTTTCCCGATCGGATCATAAATGGCTAGCATCCACTTTAAGGCGGCGTGATCTATGCGCACCTATAGTTGGCTGCCCTCAAGGTTGAGAAGAAAATTCAGGATCCCCCACAACACCGCGTAACACTCACGCTCGCGTAACACTCACGCTCTGTCGTCGAATAATTCCGCGGTTCCTTAGAGAGCGTTTTACAGAAGTACCAAACTGTCGCCTACTCCGTCGGATAATCCTCTTTCTGCTGCTGAAGGAGGAAAACGAAGACCTTTCATTAGCTAGTGTCGCAGCCGATCACTTTACGGTGTTGCTTAGTCACCGTTTGTGAGAGGTTCCCCATGGTTTCCCAATCGTTCGGACTCTTTTCTTCCTGCTGCTAAAGGAGAAAACACTTATGGCGTACTGTGAAGCATCGCAGTCTACCATGTAAGGCCAGTGGCGCATAGGTCCTTAAAAAATGTACTTAGAGGCAACTAGCCCTTTCAACTTTTCAAAAGCCTTTTCTTATCCAGCCTTCGGCTCCACCGGATCCCCAGTCCAAACCGCTGTTATTATTGAGTATTTTCGATAGTGGGGAACAAATATTGGAAAATCCCTTTTCGAATCGTCGTTAGACGTTCGCCGCTTCTAGAATGCTCTTCATATGGTTTGGAGTTTATGGGAAGAGTTCTTCTTTAATTTCCCTTATGGCCTATGAGTCATTCATTATTGATACTCCACTTACCGGGGCGAATGAAATTTCCAAGGAACTCGACCTCTTCTTGGAAGAAGAAGCAATTCTTCAACTTCAACTTGATCCCGGCCTCCTGAGGAAAGGACATAACTTCGTCCATATGAACCATATGTTACTCATGGTCCTTGGATAACACCATTAATTCTTCAGTGTTCTCCAAAAACATGCGCCATCCCGCACTAGAAAAGACGATGTCTAGTGCGTCAAGCCGTGCGGCACAGAGGCGGAATCTAACCGAGCAGCTTGAAGTCTAATAAAGCATGAAGAATAGAGCGAAGGTCAACTTCGGCAAGGGTTGAAAGCCAACCGTTCGGTGCCCGGAGCGCATTTCAGTAAGACGCCCCATCAACTGATGTAAAATATACAGCATCTGGAGTGCCGGAGAGTACAGTAACACCATTCGGACAATTTATGGAGAACTTAAAAATCGCCGAACAAGTGGAAGAAATCTGTCAAGCTCATTTTCTGGCGCGTGAAAATCAAGGAGACGTAGAGAGGAGGGAAAAAACGAAAACTGTTCATGACGTCCGTCCATGTGCAAAGGTAGAAAAAAAGTTCATGAAGAGGAAAGGCATGAATCATACAGACAGCAGAAGACAGTCAAGAAAAATGAACCAAACGATTTACTCGATTCCGCGCACGCTGTTGCCGACGGAGGTCCGCCGCCGACAAACAAAAATATGATGCGTTGGGCCAAGGATTACGTAGACGCGAAAACCCCTACACGTCACGGCCTTTACTGCGATGAGGAAGTTAGTTTTGACCTGGACTTATCAACTAACGGCCCAACGACCGATTCCCCAAATCCTATTTGAATCGCTGAAAGAGATATCTGTTGAGTTGGGATCGGAAGTCTTCACACATGTGCATCGCTTCCAATAAGTACTTTACTGCAGGAAAGTACCCTATCCTGAGTAAGGAAATCAAGACAGCGAACAAAGACGTACGTCTCCCAATTAACAAGATAGCGCGAACTTAGCTATGGCCTTATCTCATCAAACAGTACTTCTCGAAGTCGAATATCTTCCAAGTTCGGGATATACCTCGCAGACCAAATCGAGGTTAGCATCATCTCATTACTTCGAAAATGAAGGAAGGAAGCACCCACTGGACTGCGTGAGGGTAGTTTTGCCTTCTGAATTGGCCAAGCTTGATGTTGCATGCTACAATTTCTACTCAGATGTCTACAAGAATCCACGTGTAGGTGATATGGATCTTCTCACAATAGAAAGAACTCCTATTGTGCATAAAATGGCACACAATTTGGGGACATGTAAGACCCTCTGGGCTTCTTTAAATAAATTAATGTTCCCCTGAAGAGACGGAGACGCCGTGCGAATATATTTTGTTTCTGTAACTAACCGGGCGGAGAATTGAGCAATGTCACTGAAGGATGGCCAGTAACCCGGCCCTCCAACGAAACTAATTCTACAAATGTGATGATTTGCGGGTTTATAAGCGGTTCTTGGTTCATCGGTTCTTCGCATGGCACATATGATGCAGAGTCCCTTGCGTCATGGTCTGAAGACGAACGTGCTGTTTTTCGATATTTATTCCACTCACCGCAAAGGAAAGTGTTCCTTTCAGGCGAACGAATTAATTTCTCGTCCGGCCGATCCCTTCGACAACAGTCAATATCTAACGCGATTGATCCGGACAGGTTCAGCACCAACGCCATGGATTTATGTGTACTTCTCCGGTCTGTCAAAGGATCGCGCCGGCCTCTGTTCTTACGTGTCATGATCGCTTCCGTTGTAAGAGAAGGCAATGGACAATCCGATGAGCGATTGATGTGGATACAACCAACATCGGAACACTGCAAAAAGGCAAAAAGAGTCGGTGAGGTCAGCGTATGTGGATTAAAACTGTGGGAAATTCGTGAAGTAAATACTCCTGATACCGGGACTGAAACCAGAAAAAGGAACATGGGTTATTTAAAACACGGACGAAGATATCTCGTGTATCTTTTGACGATGTACTCTGACGGATTCAAGCAGTAAAATCCCTTGCCGAAACGCGGTCGCTTTGGGTTTGTTTTTTTATTCCCCTTAGACTCTCCTTCGAAAGTAGAAAGAACTCGGTGTCCGCCCACTTTTTGAACATAGGACCGCATGGACAAGGCAATGATGAAGTCATAAACTTACTTGTATCAGACCTTATCCATTTTTCAGTTCACGGATTACATGGCATAGATCCGTACGAAAGGAAAGTGATGATATTCCTGGATCCCTTCTTTTTTTCGGAGACTATCCTGCTGCAACGTCAACTGCAGATTTGAAGGGACACAATACCACTTCTTTCTGTGCATTATGTACAGTTTCGAAAAGAAGAGAGACCACTGCAAAAGTTGCACGGATCGTTTGTTCTGCAGAAATAAACAGCCGACGCTTGGTATGTATGCATTTCGATGAGCACATTACGGCCATTCGAAGCACAAATTCGACTCGTGATGTTCGCAAACCTCTTCGAATGCGATATTTAACACAGGCGTCCGCCTTGCAAGCATTATTTTAGAAGCGTTACACTGAACTGCAAGCCGCGACTATGAACGGTGCAGTGATGAAAAAGTCTATAACAGAGGACTTCGTATATCTGGCATCGTACGATTCGTCATTGATTATCGCTGCCGCACCCGATCATTTATTCACTGGACTTATCAAAAAATGTATGCTTCTTTCCCTCCTTATTCTTTACTCAGACTGCATAAGGAAGAACTTAGAGCTCAAACTTCTCACTCATCTAAAGGTGAATGGCTTGCAAAGTCAACGGAATAAATACAAGTGGGAAAAAGCTGTGTCGGGAAGCATGTAATACTTCCACAGGATGACCAGGACAGATATATTTTCAGTACTCTTTACTGCTGCCCCAATATTTCGCCTGGAATATATCCGCAGTACGGAAACGACATTGTTCTCAGAGAAATTGCAAAAAATTATCGCAGAGGTTTATCGATGGCCTTGAAAAATGACGGATACAGAAGAGGATTCTACCATTCTTAATCCGGAAGGCTTTAATACCTTAGAAAACTTCATGCGGGAGCAGGGAAGTCTGTGCACACACGAATTCTGCCATTTCTAGCAGAAAAGTCGCACAAAAACCTAGATAAGCCTAATACCCATCGCCTTATTGAGTTATTTGTACACACCATACCTAATTACGGTCATGATATTCACTGCACCGAGATGGTTCTGGAAATAACCCATCGGTGTTTTATAGAATGGCTCGAAGATAAATTGAATGGAGATGCGCATATAACTGCCATGGAACGGGCCATGGCCAAAGATTGGTAGCGCAGAATACGTACGCCCTACAATTCCTGGGATATTGGAAACAGAGAATAAAGAAGTTATGCAGAGCTCGGCCTCAGAAGATTGACACTTGGCGAAAAGAGCATGGCACTGAATAGTTCGATACACAATGGGACCTCTCTCCTCAAAAATTTTCCAGAGGCGCTTTTTGAAGCGCTTTTTGAGCCTGAGATACGAATGATGGCAGAGAACGGCCACATGCCAATGCCGTGGGCGAGTAAACGTTCCTGGGAAGTGATGCACAGAACGACCGGAATGAGCCGTACTGAGGAATCAGAAGACCTTTTGCTCAGAATTAGCAGAGACATAGAACGGATCGGGAACGAGATGATGGACGTCGAATTTTACAGCATTTTGCGCAATGTTTCCAGAAACAAATGTGCGCCGCAAGGCAGAACATATTCCTTGTGCACCATTCGCTTGGGTGATGCTATCTCTGCACTTTTCAGTGATATAGAACTTCAACGCAACTTCATGAAATTATTATCATGCGGTACAGGGATGTGTCATTTTTTTCAGTTCAATCTATCCTTAAGGTGAAAACTTCCGAAATATGGGTTATATGCAAGAGGCTGAAGAAATTCGCTAGCGGATTTTCATGTAGAGGTTCTACTGTACTATGTCTCAGTGGAAGCGTCCGCAAAAGATGGCTACCCACCGCATATGGGCTGAAGGTTATGGGGATAGATCCGACCCGTAAAGAGACACGGCAGCGTTTGACATTGAAAATTATAACGGTACTATATCAATATTGAAAAACATCATTGCATTAAAGAAGTGGTATTGTGCCACGTCATATAAGGTATCCTGACTTGAAATGAATCTTCACAGTACTATTGCACATCTTATGTATAATAGTAGTACGGTGTTTTAAAAAAGGACACACAAAGGACACTACGTGTGGTACAGTAACACTGACTGACATCGGTACCGTATCATTAGAAGATATCGGTACAGTTCTGTCCAATTTTGCGTTCTCGTAAGTATCAAATAGATGGTACTCTACAGCTGAAACTATACGTACAATAATGAAACCTACCAGTACAGTACCAATATTAAACAGTACGCCCAGAATACAATGTAGTGGTACAGTACCAGTAAAAGCTCTAGTATGCTACCGGAAAGTTCTGGTACTGTGCCAGTACTTATTGACTCTTCATTTATGACGGTAGTGGTACCGTACCGCTACTTAAAGTGTTGTTCGAGTTGCATGTCGTGGTATGGAACCGTCACATACTTTATCGTGTTACTTAGATGTAAAGTTTCGGAGCCATGGCTTTTGATTTCATGCAAACATTATATGATGGTACCGTATCACTACCAATAACAACGTGATGAATGTGAACATTCGTACGGAAACAGTGAATGAATTGACGTGGTATATGGGTGTTTTACTACGGTACCACTACTTCCGTTGGCGAGGTAATACGATGTAGATGTACTGTACCAGTACTTATTTTGTCGTGTTAGTGTCATGAAGTAGTAATGTACAATTTGCGTTGTAGTAGAATTCATTATTTGTGGTACCGTATCATTGTATTTGTAGCGCTGATAATACGTTTTATTGGTACCGTAACGGTACTTATGGTACCGTGTTAGCACTATATAGTGATACTGTACCGATAAAATCATAGTGTTTTATTGGCGTTTGTTCCGATAAAATATTGGTGGTACGTTAGTGTCTGATAATATTACAGTACCACTAAAAGATAATGGTGTATTCCACTAAAATTTCAATTATTTACCACGCAGTGCGGGGTTCTCACCTTTCGTTTGAGATTAGGTTCGGCCCCACACCACCGGGTCGCGCAGTAGCTGCGCGACCATTTTTTGGTGCGTGGGTGCGACCGGAGTAGCCCGTCACGTCGCGCAGCAGCTACGCGATTTTCACGAATTGACGGATGTTCTCCACATCTTGGTCATGTGCTTTTTCTTCCTCACTTCGCCCAGGAACTGCTCGACTTACCCAACCTGTATTATTCCGGTCGTGTGCCGGTGCATCATTAATTAACGCCATGATCCTCATCGGGCGCCGTTCTGACCTAAGTAACTATGCCCTTCATTCAATGTTCTATGCCCCTCTCTTTTTGATTCGTGTCTCAGAATTTTCCCCTCCCCGTTGTGTCGCGCAGCAAAGGCGCAAGGAAAGTTCGAGATATGGGGTTAGGATCGTGTTTGACCTCTTTTACTTCAAGTAATGGCGCGGTCGACCGCTTCGTCGCGCAGAAACCGGACAATTTTCTGTCTTCTCCGTACTGCCGTGCAGGCGGGTCGCCATAGAAATAGTCGTGCAGGCGAGGTGTTATTCAGTCCCGCACATTACTGCGGGAAATTTCTTTTATTAGGCTTCGTGCTATTGCCTTTCTATTTGGCACTGAGTGTATCACACGTCGCTCATGTACTGCGCGTTTATTTAAAATTTCTAGACCTCAAGTGATCTTTCAGGGAGTTGAAGATTGATTAGTCGATAAAGTCTCCCCTAGGTGGATCTGCCAGACGCCTTCAGAACGTCGGCGGACAAGGATGCTTCTTTTAATCAACAGGAGAGGGGATTGGTACAATCCATCCTCCTGCAATAATGGCCGGGCGGTGGGATTATGTTTCCTTTCTCGCGTGGGCACAACTTGGGTTCAACGCGGTACGTTCATTTCTATCCAATTTTGGCCCAATTATGATTCTTCCCAGGTAGACTGGGCCCTAATTCATCACTTCGGCACACCGCAAATGACAAGCGCCCCTGCCGACCCGGAGTGTTTTGGCGAATCACCCCGATGTTCGGGGCTATAGAAGACAGTATAATATATGCTTGAAAGTCTCGTTCAGTTCCGCGGCTTATGAAGAGACCTAATTCGTACCATTTAGATTTCTTTTTGCACGGTCTCGAGAGTCCGGAGGTGACCCGCGAGATCCGCTAGTGAGAATACGGGACTCGTACGGGACAGCTTGAATACTACAGACTTGTTGGCGGATATGTCGCAGCCGAGCGGGCTGTAATTACCGTGAGATTCCGCGCGTAGAGAATTGCAGTACAAAATTGTTCTCACACACACGAACTCCTTCTTTTGTTTAAATTCTCTGCACCTATTCTCGGCCGCCCAGTCCTACCTCTTTTTCAGCCTTTTGCATGCCGTCAGTTCAACCAGCTTTCCCTTTAATAAAACAATTCAAGATGAAAACATGATTAGCGAAGCTGAATTGAGGATGTGACGAAGTGTGAACGTTCGTGACTTTTCCTTGGGTTCGACTCTGTTCGTTTGAATAGCTCGCGTGCCTTATAAAACGACAAGTGTATGCATACGCTGATATTTACGTACACTGGGGTGTGTTCCGCAGTGTACGGACGGGTTTCGAGGTGATTGAAAGGGCACTGGGAGGTTCTGTCTACCTGTACGAGGTGAAGGTGCACTATGGAGTATAATTCGCATACCTTCGGTATCTTAAAAACCATCCGCACGCCGTGCGCCCTGTGGACCGGCGTGCGTGCCATTCTTGATTGGTCCCTTTTCCTTCTGTGTGTATCTTCGCCCAGCTTGATATCCCGCCGGGCTTGCTATTTAATAAGTCTATTTCAAGTCACGTGTTCGTGAAGAACGACAGTAGCGTTCCCGATACCAATTTGTGATCTAGCAGTAGTATTTTCCGGTACATTTTCCATTGTTGTTTTTGGGTTTCCCCTTCTTACAGCTTCTCTTTTACTTCTTCCAATCCGAGCGGGTGGTTACCCACACCGCGTGACATCAATGTGCCCACCAATCGAAACGCAGTATAGCGCTCAACCAGACTTGACGTATTATTCCCAGCCTGTGTCTTACCGTGCATCTACGGAGCTCTACCACACCTCCCCCTTTTCAAGCAATCCCATGAGCTACCGGCGCGTAATAAAAGAAATAAGAAGCGTAACCCAAACTTAACTTGGAAAGAGCACAATAAATTCAATCGGAACTGTCTCCAACGGATTTTCAACCGGAAATATAAGCATCTAGTTGGCTTGCTAGATCACTTGAGCGCCGCTTGATCGGTACGAATCTTGAAGTGACTCCCTCTGAGGTGCGGACGAAGTTTAAGGATTGCTCAAACCACAGAGTAACACTCAATTTCAGTTGAGCAATAGTTATGACGTTCTTTGATAAACTTCTTTGAGAAGGAAACCATTGTTTCCGAATCGTTCGGACTCTTTTTATCATTCTGCTGAAGTATAACGAAAACTATTGCGTACTGGGAAGCATCCAATTCTACCATGTAAGGCCGGTTGCATATTTTTAAGGCGAACACGAGCGAACAGGTAAGTTTCTATTTCAGCCATTTGAACGCTCGTTTTTCTCCCCTGTCAGCTCCATCTTTTTCCCCAGGTAATTATTATATCCTTCTTGAAAATTTCCGACAGAGTAGATTATACATTGGTGAATCGCTTGACGAATGGACGGTAGACTCTCGCCGCTGCTAGGAGGCTCTTCATCTAGGCTGGAGCTTGGGGGAAGAGTGCTTCCTCAATTTCATTAATGTTCTTTGCGTTCTGATGGTACTAAACGTATCGGAGCTAACGAAATGCCCCAGGTATTCGATCTCGACTTGGAAGAAGAAGCACATTTGGAAGAAGAAGCACTTTTCAACTTCAGCTTGATCACGGCCTCCTGAACCAACCAATGAACTTGCTGAAGATGAAAAATGTGTTCTTCATGATACTTTTAGAACCATATTACGTCCTCATTGTACACCGGACACATGAATTGTTTCCCAAAACACAAGAGGATGTCCAGTTATCTTTGGACGGTGGACGGGGCGTTTCTAAAACCTTAGATCATTCGCTATTAGATACATGTGCACATGTGGCTCGTTAAATTCTTTTTTCCCCAATTTTTCTTGAGATAGTTGCTTGCGAAAACCCATAGTGCGTCCAAAGTCGTGAAACCCGTCGCATTCTTGAGGCTTGCGATGCATTCGTACATCATAGGGAGGGGATACGTATCGGAGATCTTCGACGCATTGACGTGTCGGAAGTCGAAAAAAACCCTTTTATTTCATCTTGTCAGGAGTGAGGAGCAATGTACTTGCCGATTACGTTTGGGCTTTCTCAATGACGCAGGCTGCGAGCTGCACTCGATCTTCTCACGAGTAAGGTCACAATTTGTGGGCTCTGAACGGTACGGCCGCATGCGAACTGGCGATGTTTCCGAGCTTGATTTGAATTGGGCGTTCAGTTGCTTGGATCTAGCCTAATCTTCCAGGTGAAAAGGACTCGTACCTGTCAAGGTGCTTCGTCACTCGTGACTGCATATTTTTATCCTCCAGATGA
>JAVCKV010125670.1:0-19310 GCA_032274145.1 Herpochondria borealis | reverse complement strand
AGTATTCCACGGCCACCACGGCATCATGTATCGGAAAGTCCTTCCTCCTCCTCCAACAATACCACCAATTATTCTTCTTTACCTGTACTGGGACAGCAGTCGCAGTCGCAGTCGCAGTCGCAGTCGTTGCCATTGCCTGGTGCACCTGATGGTGGATTGGCTCGTGGAGTTGGGCTTGGGCTTGGGCTTGAGTTTGGCAATGATGAGCAACAGAAAGAAGATCCTTTAGTGCCGGTAGGAGATTGGAACGACAACGACGGCGAACAACAGGATCGACAGCGACAACAACCACCACAACAACATGCATCACCAGTACATTATGTACAAGCTCCTCGAACAGCAAGTGAAGGAACGCCGGGGTTTGATGAAGGGGAAGTTCTTCGAGTCATTGAGCGTGTCAATAATAATAATAATAACGCGCAGCAGTCAGCACAGTCGTCTTTCCAGCAGAGCTCACCCGAACAGCATGCACATGTACTAGCGCAGTCGGATGCCTATGCATACCATGATGCACCATCGCCGCCGTGCAGACCTTTACAAAATCAAATAATGCAACTGCAGCCGCAGACAACTCTACCAGTTGGGGGGCGGGTAGCGGAAACATCATTGTTGTCGGTTCCGCAAGAACTTGAGGGACATGCTCCGCCTGCATTTTCATTTTCATTTGCTGCACTTGAAAATCAGTCCGTGGCCGTGACAGCGCATGGAAGTGAGCAAGTGCGGGAGCTTGTGGGTAACACCCTCACACGTACCGCTACAAGAAGCGTTGTTCAAGCTCCCAATGTCAAGGTTGGCGTGGAACAAAAACTTGAAGGACCCGAGCCTTTTGAACATCGACTGCAGCAGCAACACGCGACGCTCCTCGAGTCAGATCATCCGTCTCTAGAAGATGGAATGTCGGAGTCTCGTGGGCGACGAAAAGATGATAGCAGTTGTCAGCAAAAGCAAGCAACCACCAAGACGACGTCACCTCAATTGGATACCGGTAGTCCTTCCCAGGAGCAACAAGTGCAGGCGACTTCTACTTCTGGACGGAATCTATCAGCTGATGATGCAGCATCGCCATCGCCGACTACTACTGGCGGTGGGGGAAGTGATGAAGCAAAGGCCTTGAGTTCTACTGGGCCTGTTGATGCAGCGTTTGCGAATTTACTGAAAGCCAAAGTGGTGCATTGTCCTTTGCACGAGAAGCATGCTCCTCCTCCTCCTCCTCCTCCTCCTTGTGTGCAACACCACCAGCTACTGCTTCCTCGGGGAACCCCAACGCAAGAGAGACAAGCTCAGCTGCAGCTACTAGACTTAGAAGGGCAGCCAAAAGACAGAGCTGCTAGCATCAACCCTTCTCGGCAGTTTGAAGTTCTGTCGTCACCACCAGCCATGAGAAAAGTAGTTGACAACGACGACAAAGGCCCGACTCCACCCGACTGCGTAGCTGATCAAAAGCAATCGCCCCACGGAGGCAACTCGTTAGTGGTTCAAAATATAAATGTATCCCTAGCTCCTGACGAGCATCCAAAACTGCAACAATTCACGCAAACAACAAGAGACGGGCAGCGCCAAAAAGCAAGTCCGACAACCACCGAAGCGACTGGCCAGGAAGAAAAGCTGCAAACCAAGATAATAATTCCCCTCAACATTCATCCAAAGGACAAGGTAGCAACAGGGCAGGTGAATCTCCAAGGAAATTCCACGACGCCAAGCATCGAAGCACCAGTGGCGGCACCCAAAGAAGCAACAGCAAAAACTCCACTTCCCCAGGAAAAC
This sequence comes from Herpochondria borealis, assembly GCA_032274145.1. Classification (NCBI taxonomy): domain Eukaryota; phylum Rhodophyta; class Florideophyceae; order Ceramiales; family Ceramiaceae; genus Herpochondria; species Herpochondria borealis. Next base: position 17,546 of record JAVCKV010125670.1, on the reverse strand, counting down.
GAAACAAGTGTTGCCGATGGCGAGCGAACGTGCGCCGACGAGGAAGCGACCCCAAAGCAGAACATGTGTACTGATGCATGTACTGGAGAAATATCGGAAACGATCGTTGCGACAACGACAAGCGAATCCAATAGCGGTCAGACAGATCCCGAAATCGATGCAGTTCCTACCGCCGGCACACCTCTGGACGATGGTGAATTAGAGGGGCGCGCCACCAAGGAGAGACCACCGCAAAAGGGAAACGAGACATCTAACATGATAGTTCAACACAATACTCCAGCCAGAGAGCCAAACCGACAGTCCAATAACGATTTGAAACCAGAGGAGATGCAAGCTGAGCAACCCTACAAAGCCCCGAAAGAAGCAACAAAGAATATCCCAAAGGAGACATCCGTAGCGAGCGGCAAGAAACCGGCCGACAGCAGCAGCCCACCCGGAAAATTGAGCAGCGAGGCGCAAAAGATCCCCAACACCGCGTCGGTTGGAGTCAACCCCGCCCGCCGGCTAAGCTTCGCAAAGGATTCACCATCAGAGCTCGACACACCATCCTCTCCGGGTGCAAAGTCAAATGCACGGAAAAGTAATCAGTCAACAAAGGGACCTTCACGTCAAATTGTCAGACTTCAGCAGAATGCGCAGTTCGAAGAGAAGGAGAAATCCGAGAGTCCAACTTCTACAGCAGACAACTCCCCATCTGCAGATGAATTCGAATTCAAACTCCCGGAGGAAGAATATAAGCTTGCACGACGTAGTTCTGGCCAGCCCCAGAAGACAGCCAAATCTGAGAATTGGCTGCGACGACTGAGGAAGCGAGCGTCGCCGGCAAGCCATCAAGCTTCCTATGTTTCGACTCTCCCGCCCGACAGTGATGCGTCTCAAGACAGACCTGACTTGCTATCCTCCCGTCGGCCTGATCGTGCCAGTGGAGGAGGCTCTCGGAAGAGGCGGCAGCCAACTACTACAAGTGCGCCACAACAAGTCAGCAGCAACCCATCAAAGCCACCAAAGAAGAAAAGGAAGGGGCGGCAGCCAACTACAATTGCTACACCAGTTAGCAGCAACCCATCAAAGCTACCCAAGAAGAGAAGGAAGAGGCGGTACACCAATGCCAATGACATGGCCTTGCCAGATGTAGCACCGTCAGCTGCTTTAGCGATGGCTGCCCATCATATGTCTGCTCCTGTGTGGAAGTCAGGTCGTCCGTAGGCACGCCTAGTGTACCGTATATGCTACTACCTCCTCTATTGAATGCGGTGACCGAATATTCTACACTGGCGTGCTCCTAGTACAACTGTAGATTTTAGGTATTTCCCATTACAATGTATTTTTCAGCAGACGAGGTGTAAGATTCCACCGCTACGGTACATTTGATTCCCACGGTTCTCTTCATTCATACGGCACCGGTACACTTGGACCGTAGAGTGTTGTATCTAGGCACATACCATTACGTCATACTGAGTGCGCTCGCAAACCCCTTGGTTGGTCCCACAAGATTAGTGATTCACTAAAAGATACGAGAACTAGCTACTGTAACTACTGGAAGATGCCGCAATCGTGACTCAATTCTACGGTTAACTGAATTACACGCAAGCCCTGCCAAATCCGAAAGCAAGCATAAATAAAAATCAAGCAAGCCGTGCTAGGTCAATTAGGAGGGTTTTTCGGATTTATCTGTGCAATAGACGGGTATTTAACACTTTAAGCGGGTTTCCGTTTATTAGTCGGGCTTTATAAAAATTAGGAGGGTTATTTAGGCGGGTTTTTTAGTCGGCTTTTCCTATTTAGGTGGGTTTTTAGGAAGAATTAGGCGGGGTTTTTTACCGTTTTGTTACCGTTTACTATCCATTCCCGTTTCGGTTTTGAACCCTTCTTCTCACTTTTCCTATTTATTTCAGCTCTCACTATCCTACATGTACATGAGTGAACCAAGGAGGAGTGAACCTTTGTTTGGCCCGGCTCCTGCTGCTGTGGCTGCTGCAAGAGCTGCCGATGCTACAAGAGCTGCCGCCCTTGCCGATCGTGCCGCTACCAGCGCTGCCTGGCGGAATAGTGAGTTAAGAAAGCTGCTGCAAAATGAATTTAGCACTCGCGGCATTTCTATGAACTATAGCAAAGAAATCGGCCCAAGGGGCGTGTACGACAAATACAAACATCGTCCAGAATTCTACGGTGTCGAGTATGATAGCACATTCACAAGACGCCTTCGTGAGCTGAAGAAAGCACAGGAGACTACCGACGTTGGAAAAGATGTTCAAATTGATTGGAAGAATAGCGAAGCCAAGAAATTCTTGAAAGATGCGTTCAAAGAGGAGACTCGGATCATTCCACTCGATTACGCGGCACCCGGCAACATTGGCTCAAGGCAAGTGTGGGAGCTTCATTGCAAAGATAACCCAGCGTTTGTTGGTATGAAATACAATGGCACTTTCACCAGGAGACTGAAAACAGTCCTCGACGACCATTTATCAAAAGATAATAGAGCTGCAATGGATCTGGAGTCCTACAATATTATGATTAAGAATCACCCAACACCAACACATAACTGTAGGGGCGAGCCTCAATGGAATGGTTCGGCAGCACAGGCGCGTTTGAAGGTAGATATGGCAGCAGGAGAAGATAAAAAATTCACAGGCAAACATCACAGGAAGCAATTCAAAGCTTCAAATCGCGTGTACGATGATGTGCCGTTAAAACGGTTCCGAGGGCATATCCACCAAGAGATTCGGCTGAAGAAGTTTCGCAACTTCTGCGCAGCCAAAACGGAAGAGAAGAAAGAGCTGAGGAGAGAACAACTAGCGAAGCAGACAGCAAAGGCACTTGCATTAGAAGAGCAGCGGCAGGCAAAGGCCCAAAAACAAGCAGCGGCTGCTGCTGCACGACTAGCGGCTGCTGCACAAGCACCAAGGTGAGACGTAGTGCCGGTAAGGTATGTTGCTACTACAATCAGAGACAAATTGAATAGTAGCAGATACTAGTATTAATGTTTAGTAAAGGTAAGGTCAAATAACGTACAAACCTCCACTAGCTATAGTAGGTACTCAAGATATGCTGCTTGGCCATGACGGGGCTCCTCTTTGACTCGATAGTACTCCTCGTTGGATTGTTCACTCCTCGGCATTTTCTGTGGCTTCTGCTGCAACCTCAGACTCTTGCACCACCCAGGCGTGATTTCCCACTTTCATATACATTAGTGGTTTCTTGAACTCTGGCCGTGGCTTCATTTGACAAAATTTCATGTACGCCGCTTCAATTTCAATAATCTGTTCTTGGGCAATAGCACGATATTTCCGATTCACCATGACGGGAGCATTGATTGCAATCAAACGCTCGTACTGAAACTCGGCCATGTACTCAGTTGGATCAACACGTGCCTGTGCGCGTAGCTCTTCCACCTCAAATGTGAGGCTGTCGTCATCCATATGAAGAGAAACATCCTCTTCATCATCTTTCGGACGCTCCCATGCAGGCTTGTATGGATGCTTCCATACATGCTTGTATTCACCAGGTTTGCCCTCGCATATGTGCCCAAGGACACACCAACGTTCGTGCTGGAACCAAGCCATGTGCTGCCATCCTCCGTTATGAACTGCAAGGCGCAACGCTTCCACAACCGTTCCAAGGTCAGGATCGTCAAGGTGGAGAGACGTATCGCTTCCCACCGGGTGGTCACCAATGTAGCCACCCCACTCTTTTTGGAAGAGTTTCAAATCGAATTCAATGACCAGGGGGTCGCCTTTGGGGTCGTCATTGTCAGATCCAACAACTTCAGAGTAACCTGCTTCATACTCGACGAGAGAAGCCTCATAACTTGCCTTCGCATCTGCAAACTCCTTGTCAAAAGGACGCTCATCGTCAGTTGCAAAAGCAGCCAAATGCTGCATCTCTTCAAGGGTTAGAAGTCCGTCATTCCTAGTATTGAAATCAGCATGCGCCTTGGCTAGCTTCTCAGCAATGCTCTTGTCCATTTCTTCAAGCTCTTCCTTATCGCGCTTGAAGCCCACCAATTTGGCAGTGAAGGTCTTGGCCAGATCGACGATCTGATGAGCCAATGTGCGATTGGGTGAATCAAGGGGTGCTGCATCTTGAGCGGCAGTAAAAGGATAGAACAAGTGGTTAGCACTTTCAACGAAGTAAGTAACAAAGAGAATGATCGTGTCCGGTCAACAACATACCTTCATCGGCCATGGTGTACAATAAGAGCGCGCTGACTGAGTTGATGATGATGATGATGATGATGATGATACTGCTGCTGATGATGATGAGTCGAAAGAATGAGCCGAAGATGAGCCACAGCTATTAAAGAACAGCCTCCAACTCCAAAGATTGCCTCCAAAGACTGCCTCCAAAGATTGCGTCCGGCACGCCAACACGTACATGTGACCGCCACAAGGATGCATTCAATATACATGTGGGCGCCAAGACCTGCATTGCAACAGCTATTGCAAGCGCCAAAGATCTTTCGTTTTCATTCAATATACATGTGACCGCCAAGACCTGCGTTGCAACAGCACATGCAAGCTCCAAATATCTTTCGCTTTGGCTGTTCAATCAAGCAATTCAATTCCGATTATGAACGCGCCGCGGCAGTCAAAAGAAACACGATCTTTCCCCATTCGTGCATTCCGTATCTTTGGTATTCCCGTGTAATATGCTAGGAATCAGGAATTCGTGTTGGACCTAATGCTGCACCAATGCGATTGAATCGCATTGTTGGAAGAATCATTCGCCGTTGCATCAGTTTTTGTGAACCCGACGATTTGAGCTCCTCATTTGCTTTGCTTTGCTTTGCAATCACTCACCCACAATCCTTCTTTGACATAATCCTGCATCGTCTTGTACAAGGTACGTGCTAGATGGTGATTCGATTCAGGCGTCCCATTGATATCCAAACCTTTCAACTGCATTGTACACGGTGTAGTCTCTAACCTAACACAGCTCTCCTTTGCACGACCACTTTTTTGTTTACAATGGCCAGACGCAGCAGTAGGATCCAGGAGCAGGATAAAAAAGCAGACGACGCTACTAGTCTCTCGGTCTCATCTGACGACATACTGTATTCTGAAAGCGAACGAGATAGTGTGCCCAAGGCCGTAGTAGTCATTAAAAAAGCACCTTCCCGGAAAGGTTTTCCCACTAACGTCCTAAAGCAGCTGCTCGTCGACATTGAGACGCTTCCTAAAGGCATTGATTCTCTTCGCGCTGCAACGTCAAAGCAAGCACTCTCCAAGTTACTAGACGCTCTTGCTAAGCAAAGAACAGACCAGAACGGCAAAAACTTGTACGGTAAACGAAGTGATCCCATTCGCAAGAAGATCTACGACAAGGTATACAGGCTCAAGGCTCTACACCCCACCAGGTACTTGGATTTGCTCAGAAAGCTCGGAGTGACGAAAACCCACGGCCAACCAAATATTACAGCGCTCCTCCCCCCCGATACTACCACAGCGCCTACAGAAGTATCAGCCACTACTACCACAGCGCCTACAGAAGTATCAGCCACTACTACCACAGCGCCTACAGAAGTATCAGACACTACTGGTACAGCCCCTATCCTCGAACAAGAAGAAGCAGCCGTAGCAGAAGACGAGGAAGAATCTCTTAGTGACATTATTTCACAGTTGGCCGATACTAAGATCAACACACCAGCCACCGCATCAACTCGTACACTAACCATGGCATCCACTAAGGTGAACGAAGCGGACTACCCGGACTGGCCACAAATGTACCACGGTTATGATCATATATGTAAGTTTGTGTCCTCTTGTTTGCCCTGCAACTGGCTTCAATCCTCACCGTTGCCATGCTCACCGTTGCCCTCGCAGACCTCATTCCCGTGGACACTCTTCATCCTGAACGGCACGGCGGTCAAATTACTGTTGACTTTGTGCCGAATGTCTCTATTCAAGTTGGACACAAAGTCAAGAAATTGGATACGTTCAAAATCACTTGTGTGGCCGCTTGTATTGAAGATTTTATCGAGGGTAGATACGAATTATATCTGGTGTCGCCAAATGCCATTCTATGTGTGCTGCCCTCTCAGCATCGTCTCCAACGTTCTGCGTTGCAGCATAAGAAGCGCCAGGCTGCGGAGACGTTCGGTTGCTATGATAAATATGATGAAGAGGCTCGTTTGATTGAGATGAATGCCGTCGAAGCGAGTGGGCCTCGTCAAAGCACACTCTTTCTGCTGAAGTTCGACAAGAAAGTCGCACTCACCAACGAATACTATTCGCCGGGATCCCAGGAAGGCAAGATTACCCCTACGTTCTTTCCAACGCAGTGGAGCTATGGGTTGACCTGGGACGGAGGTTACGTCGACCTGGGTCACACAGGTACCACCATCAAATGGGGTGTAACAGTCATCCCAGCGGATGACCGTGTTGTAGATCCTGGTGGAAATGTGATGAGCTACAAAGAATCTTTGCAGATGATGTTTCGGACCCAAGGCACGCAGCAGCAGCAGCAGCAGCAGCACTTTACGCCCCCACGAGGTCACTATGCTGCCCAACAAGGACCTTTTCAGTCACCTCAACAGGTAGTATTTTCTCCTCAGGGCCAACAGGGCTTTACACAACAGCTTACTCCAGGCTCACAGTTCGCGCAACCGCAGCAGCAATTCTCGCAGCAGTTCGCGCAAGGAGGGCAGTTTGCCCAGTCGCACCTAGGAGGCCCACCGTTTGGGCAGCCGCAAGGCCCAACATTCGCGCACCCAAGCCCAGGGTTCGGACAGCCGCAAGGCCCAACATTCGCGCACCCAAGCCCAGGGTTCGGACAGCAGCAGCCACAGCAAGGAGCCTCAGTGTTCGGACAGCAGCAGCCACAGCAAGGAGCCTCAGTGTTCGGACAGCAGCAGCCACAGCAAGGAGCCTCGGTGTTCGGACAGCAGCAGCCACAGCAAGGAGGCCCAGCCGCGTTTGGACAGCAGCAGCCACAGCAAGGAGGACAGCAAGGAGGCCCAGCCGCGTTTGGACAGCAGCAGCCACAGCAAGGAGGCCCAGCCGCGTTTGGGCAGCAGCAGCAGCAGCAGCAAGGAGGTCTAGCTGCGGGGCAGCAGCAACACCCAGCTCAGAACGGTAACAACTGAATGCGCCTGTGTATCCATCCCCACTCTAGTCAACAAAATGTCTAACGAATATAGTTTTCTGTTTGCTGCTTATGATGCAACTAGGTATGTCTGATGACCATGCTACTGCAACTAGACCAAGAGGAGCCCTCAAGATACCTCCACTACCTGTGTTAGCTCCTCCTCAACCTGTTGCGGCTGCGCCGGCTCCTCCAGACCAACCTACCGATCAGCAGAAAGAAGTGGCGGCGCGTTGTATGCAAGATCTGACCGTTGCCCAAAGCAAAGAGTGTTGGGACGGCGCAGAACGAATATTTGGTTTGGAGCCAACGAGAGGCAGCAAGGTGGAACACTACATCAAACTCCTGGTTGAGAAATCAGAGTTGGCTCAGAGGAATAGAAAGCGTGCAGCCAGCCAGAAGGCAGCTGCAGAGAAGCAACGAGCTGAGGCAATTCGTCAGGCTCAGCAGGCTGCAGTTGATCAAGCTCAGCAGCAGGCAGATCTACTTGCTCGTCAGCAGGCTGCAGCTGCTCAAGCTCGTCAGACAGAGCTAGCTCGTCAGGCACAGGTACAGCTACTTGCTCGTCAGCAGCAGGAGGCTGCAGCTTATCAAGCTCGTCTGGATCAGGCTACAGCTGATCAAGCTCGGGTAGAGCTAGCTCGTCAGACAGAGCTTGCTCGTCAGACAGAGCTAGCTCGTCAGACAGAGCTAGCTCGTCAGGTTCAGCAGCAGCAGCAGCAGGCTACAGCTGATCAAGAAGCTCAGGCAGCGCTATTAGCTCGTCAGGCGGAGGCTATGGCAGGTCGGGCAGCTCTTCCGGTACCGCCTGTTTTCAACAATGCAAGCACAGAATCATTTCTCCCGGTACCAAATGATAGTTTCCAGATTGGTCAAGCTCGTCGGGAAAAGAAGAAGGCGGAAAAACTTGCGAGGCGTCCGGATGCGCGATTGGCGGGTGTACGTTCAAGCAGAAGGAAAGCTCAGTTGTTGGACCGACACAGACAGATACCAGCACACGGCAGGCTGACATTGGAGCAAGAGATGCAAAAGATGGCAGAAGAAGCAAAAAACGAAGTACTGGCAAACGCGGCACTAGATGCAGGAGGTCAAGTTGCACCCGCGCCAGGTGCAGCAGGTCAAGTTGCCCCGACACAAGCTGCAGGAGGTCAGGTTGCACCCGTACCAGGTGCAGCAGGTCAAGTTGCCCCCCCGGTACAAGGCGGACGAGCGGAAGAACCTCTTCCCGCAATGGAGGGCCTAATAAATTCTATCAGAGATGCCCAGCAAGACGTGCACAATGAACAGTACGAAGATAAGGACGAAGAAATGTGATGACGAGTGAGATGAAAGAGCAACTATAATACATGTATGAAAGAGGGCGGCGAACAGCGCGCGAAGAGGATAAGGAAAAGTAATAATTGAGGTTATATTTCACGTCTGTACCACTACCACTACTACTACTACTATTCATTCATCCATTTCCTGCTCCTCCTCATCGTCGTCATCGTCGTCATCGTCGTCGTCGTCATATTCCGGGAGTCGGGTTTTGAGATTCTCAATCTTTTGTTTCATCATCTTGATAACGATGTCTTGGCGGCGATCCACTTCTTGCAAATAGGCATTCTCTTCTTGCAAAGCAGCGCAACCGTTCATGCATTGCAAAAGCGTCTCAAAGTTGCACAAGGCGAAGACTTGGAGCTGTCGAATGGTATCAACGTCGTGATGGGAGCTCCTGTTAAGTGCCCCAACGTAAGCCGCAGCGGCGTGCATCCGATCGTCCCCATCCACATCGGTCAAGATACGCCCCATGGGCCCGTAATGCCCACCCGTCTGGCGAAGCAAACTTTGGATTTCAGGTCGATGATCAGGGTCTCCCATCAAAAGCAGAGTCCCAGCACGTTCAACGCCACGGTGGACCGTCGATTGAGTGGGGTTTAGTTGGAGCTTGGCAAGAGTAATAGCAAGCTTTTCAGACTCGTCGCGGGTACGACTGTATCCGTACTCTTCGTTTTCTTCATTGCTCATGGTGACTTGGTTGTTGTTTGCTTGCTTGGATGGTTGTATTTCTTGGTTGTGTTGAGTTGTGATCGAACCTTCGCTGGAGTGAATTGGTTGATAAGGTTGACTTGATTTGACATCAAGCTGCGTCGGCAGCACCACCGTTTGCCTGCGTGAATAAAAGTGAAACATGGTTTCTCGTAGAATATCTACCATCAAAACGGAGGGGCCGGTGCAACTAAAGTGGGAATTAAAGTACAACGGCTGGCTGAAGAATCGATTTTCGTTCTTCGACACGATCACAATAAAACAGATAGATATAACTATCATTAGTGCAACACGCTGCCACACATACTAACAGCTTTATCAAGAGGATGTCGACCATGGCGCCGCCTCTAACTTGCAGCATTCACGGACCTGATCGGGCTTTATTAACGGGCACCCTGACCAAGTGGCCAGATAGTGTTCGACGTCCCAATGCCAGCACACACGTCTCCGTCTTATTGAAAACAACCCCGCGTACTGACTTGCAAGCAATTCTCGCAGATTTATCCGTCAAAGAGAACAGCACCATTCCGAAAGATCTGCTTGCCATGTTGAGCCAATCAAAGACGCCACAGAAGTATCGGATTGGGCCGAGCTCAGAGCCAGCAAAGAAACGAGCCGTGTTGCAGCGGGGTCGCGCTAAGGTCAGTTCCACGATGAACAACAACAGCGATTTTGCTCGCAAGGCTCCTGACGAGGAAAGCAAGGGATCCACGCTCAAGCACCAAAAGAAGACTGGGTGCTACATCAAGTACTGCCCTTCTGACGACGAGAGCGAAAACAGCGCATCCAGCGATGAAACTGGTAGTGTTGTCGACGAAGAGTCAGACGATAATACGGTGGACCTCAACCTGTCAGAAGAAATGGACAATGATCCCAACGCGGCTGTGGCAGCTGACATTGTTGAAGATACATTTTCACAAGACATATTTGTCACTTGCCCATTTCTACTATTTGCCAATCGTTCTTCTCCGACAGCTCTTTTGGGAGGGACGTGTCGAACGAAACTGTCTCAAGGCGAAACACTCAGTTTTTATCTGGGCGATGAAGAGGGGAAGGTGGCGTCACGTTACGTCATTAATAACCTGATTGGCAAGCTGTCTCCGTCCGAAGACTCGGTGATCCCCCGCGATCTCTTAGAGCTCTTCAAAAAACTCCCTTCGAAGTACAAAACTACCATGCCTATTTTTCGTGCTGTACCCGAGGCATTGGAAACAGTGACACTTCCACCAGCCCCAACGTTGGATGAGTCTCTATTTCGTTGTCCAGCAGAGCCTGTTCATGGGCGTACGGGAAAAGCTGTCCAGTCTGAAATGATTGAAAGAGCGTCATTTTGGGCCAAATTAGAGCATTTGAATATACCTTTGAAGCCGAGTACAAACGAGGCAAGTCCGAACGGAAAGGAAGAGGATAGTGATACGTATTCAGATTCAGATGACGAGGCATCAAGCAGCGAGGCGGAAGAGGATTTAATTGATGTTACGATTGCGATGATGCATCATGAACCGTCCATCTACCAACCTCCTGTGACACAGTCGCTTGGAATCATCTTTGACCAGTTCCAGAAGACACACGGCCTTGGCCTTTGCTGTTTTAAGCATGGGAAGACTCTATTACAGGGAAGCGACACGATTGCTGAGCTGAACGCAAGTCGCAAGGTTGTCTGCAATGAAAGGAATCACATTTTCATCACGGCAGAAAAGAAGGAGGAAACATCAAAGCCCCAGAAAAGAAAGCAGCAGGCTCGTCATGGGGGTCTGCAGCGTAAGAAAAAGCGCACCCAAATTACTGGTACATGTACTAGAAGAAGCACTAGACCAACGAAGACTGACAAGGTGTCTGATGATGACGATTACGACGATGACGATGACGATGACGATGATGCGCTATTCTCCGGAAATGACTCTGAGCGCACTGTCGAAGACGAAGACGAAGACGAACCTGTTGCCGTGGCTGCAAGGTCCCGTGGTGAAAGAGCCTCTAATCGAGAGAGAGCGGCGAAAGCCCCCAGCAATGGTAAGTCAACACTCCTTTCTGCAAGGTCTCGCCAAGGTGCTCCCAAGACTACAGGCTCTAATATGTCAAGTCCCCGTACTTCTGCTCGCCAAGATGAAGAAGCATCGTTAGATGAAGAAGCGTCGTCAGAAGAGGTGAAAGAGGTGGAAGAGCCCCTTCCAAGTAGTGTCCGCACAGGAGACCAACTCACATTCGTCCACAAGAATGTCCCGGACAAAAACCAACTGAAGTGGTGGAAAGGAGAGGATCCTGACGATGCTACCACAGCATACAGGAACTCTGGCTCTCGGCCTGTCGTTCCCCGGCAGCAAATGGATGCTTTCACGAGGCTTAAGTTCAGGGGATTGGAGCGCCACATAACAAATCTGCAACGAATGTCCACGCCGAAAGCTAGGGCTCTAGGCTTTGATATGGACAAGGAACCGAAGGAGACAAAGGCTGTTCGTCAGCAAGAACAAGAATGGCCGTGGGTTATTCAAATGGCTGCTTGCTACACGGAGCTGAAGCAAAACCATGATGGAAGTTTGAGCAAAGAAACGAAGACTCCCGACCTTTTCCTCGACAAGCCCCAGCTTCATGTCTATTTGCCAAGTGAAGCCGCTCAGGCAAAGTTTGAAGAATCTCTCGCTTCAGGGAAGGTGGTCATCACTACTCACGTTGGCTTTCAGGACTACACAGCAGCCTTCGCGGAGAAGAAAGACAAGAAAGGCAAGAAAGACAAGAAGGAAGATGAGGAGTGATTGTGACTCTCTTCTAGGAAGCAATTGATAATGAACGAAACAAGCTATGCATTGTAGATGGATGATATCTAGCTAGAAACGAAACTGAATACTCTGGAGTATAATATAGTATTAGCATTAACTTATGAGTTTATAGCTGCTACAGGTATAGTATGTGTGGGGCCGTGGCGCCCTTAATTTAAGCAGCCACGCTTGCACTGCAACAACAACAACAGCAACAAGGTCAAATCATAGCACAGATACGGTATGTTCCGATCTAAATGTCAAAAAGGCACATGCCGGCCCTCATCTCGTACTCCAGCAGAACAGCACAAGCCTCGAAGCATGCTTGAAGCTCTTCTCGGCTGTGCCGGAAGTCTTCATCCAAGCATTCGAAGTTTTTCAACCAGCCATTGTAGACTTCTTGGCGGGCACTAGACCTGCGCTTGAACTCAGCTACGTGTGGAGGGTCGTGTGAATTGGGGGTGCTGCACTCCAATGGGTGTCCATTGTAGCCATTGTCAGTAATGCAACGCTTCCCCATGAGCTGCAGTGTGTCCCTGAGGCCACCCGGTTTGACAAAAATAACTACATCTGTGTTCTCGCCAGCTCTCCACGGCCCACTAAACCATACCACCGAGCTTCTAAAGAGATGGATCCCTATCTCGTAGTTGAATCCGGCACACTGATGCTTGAAAGAAAAGTGTTGTCGATCTTTGGGTAGATCTGGGTGGGTTGGCTCCCACGTTTTGAAATGTGTTCCATCAACAGACATAACATATTCATCGTCTCCGAAGTTATCGTCGGGCCAAAGAAACAAATCGGCCTTGAGAGCTGCTATCTTTCTGACAATCCGCCATTTCCATAGCCTGACAGTATTGGGGCATCTTTTGAATTGTTGTTCACTCTCCAATTCAGTGGGATATCGCTTAAGAAAGTGTAACGAAACGAAGAAATATATCAAATCCCGGTGTTTTTCTTCAAGATGAGCTTCCTCAATTGTTGTAGTTTGTAGTTCCTCCCAAACTTGAGCAGCAACACGTGGAGAGATGCCGAAATGATGACGAAAGCGGGCGATGCTTGTAGACTTGAGAACATTGCCAATTTCAAACGGAGTGAATCGCAGCGCCATGAGACCTGAAACAAGTATCTCGTCTTCTGTCAGTATGTAAAGAGCGCCCTGTTCAAGGATATCATTGAAATCATCGTCATCATATATCCTGATAGGCATTCTTTCGCGCCACTGGACTAGAAGTGTATCCTAATGGGCAGTCTGTCTCTATGGCATAGACGGACTATGATCGTGTCGGAATAGTTGAAAACATTCCTTTTAGTACTAACTAGTAGTACTAGTAGCAGTAGTAGAAGTGATACGACTTCAAACTGATTCAAATTCAAAATTCAAATCAAACTAAAACGGGATTACACGTAAAGCGACTAAAACACCATTTAAAAGCCGCTTAAAAATCCACTTAATGTCTAAAATCACGACTAAAAAACCCGCTTAATTACCGGGATTAAAAAAACCCACTTAAATAGTCGGGCTTTTACAATCCCGTTTTCATTTAGGTGGGTTTATGTGGATTTAGTCGGGCTTTTAATTTCTTTAGAGGGTTTCGGTACATTTAAGCGGGTTTATGTAATCGTGGAATTAATTAGGCGGATTGCCGCAAGCAGGATTTAATATCGAGCAAGCAGTGCCCCAAGCTGTTTAACGTTGTTAAAGCACGATTCATGAAAATCGCTGAATTGAGTCACGAGTGAGGCATCTTCCAGGCATTCTTCTCTCCAGAGAGAGCTTCACATGAAAACTTGGTTGTGACCGGCTGTTGGTTTGAAGGTGGATACATTGGTCACCAATGGCCACCAGGCAGTTGTCAACATTGATTTTCTCCATTGACAAGGTGCACATTGAAAGCATTGGTGGTGGCAGCACAACTTTTGTTTTATACTACTAGTACTTCATGTACAACGTACTGTCTCGTTACAAACGATTCATGCTAATTCGCCCTAGCAAAATCGTCGCCCGGTGTCATTGCACACAACTGCTTTTTTTTTCGCACTTTCCGAAGCGATCGAAAATAAGATATTTGAAGTCTGGAAAGTTTTCATCCTGTTGGTACGTCAGCCCCTCAAGTCGAAAAAGGAAGGAAATTAATCAGGTGCTCGTGCCTCACCCAGCAAACACTCCCAGCGGCAAGAGATCATTCAAGCCCATGACACTTCCGTCGTCTTCTGATTGTGATCCTCCGACAAAGGTAAATTTGAAGTTAGCATCGACTTGCTTTGCAGCAAGCACATCAATGCAGTTGTAAACGGTTGCCTTCAACTTTTCCGGGTCGTCTGCCTCCGTGATCTTCTTTTTCTTGTCATCGATAATGATGGTCGTTACTTGCTCTTTCAAAATCACACCACTCATTGCTACTTTAAAAGCTCGAACAAGTTGCTTCATTTGCTTCTTGTTTTGGGCTTTCTGGCTCGACACAAAGTATGCGTGCAGCTTCCCCGTGAGCTTTTTTTGGTGAACTTGTTCGCCGATCTTCCACGCCACGCTCAGTATTTCTTGTAAAGCTTGAGTTGTGTCCGCCCCTGGAACTTGCACCAGTTTATGATATTTACGGTATTACCCCTAAATCGGCCACGTTTCAAAATGTCCCGAATTCTACGTGACTAAAAATCCTCTCTTAAAGAATTAGGATAAGAGAGCTTAAAGAATTAGGATAAGAGAGAGTTTGAAACCCTTAAGAGAGAGTTTCAAACTCTCTCTTAATTTTAAGAGAGGATTTTCGAATATAAGAGAGGGTTTATAGATTTAAGAGAGAGTCGTGATTTTTAAGAGAGGATTTAAGAGAGAGTTTATAAATGACCACAGAGATTTAAAGGAGGAGATAATGTCTTACAACCACACCAACCAATCAACAAGAGCAACAGCAAGAAGAGAACAACACAACAGATAGAGTCGACAAGGCGATTAGTTATAGTATTAAGATTTTAAGCGGGCTTGTTGCTAGTAGGATTACCATGGCTGATAGCTCAGAAGATGAGGCCTACCCTGTAAAGGTGATCGTCACTGTTGATGAGATGCTCCGTATGGGATTGACGATGGGTGGCTATGATGCCGACAGGCAGAAGAGGTATGGCTATCCATCTTTGCTTGACAAGTTTAATGACCGATATGGGTCAATGCCCGTTGTGTTGGTCTCACAGTGGGAAGACCTACAAACGGATGAAGACGACAATATTCGAGTGCCACTAAAGAAGCTGAAGCTACACTATTTTCTCATGACTCATCATTTCTTGCGTGAGTGCCCTACTGAAAAGCAACGGCATGCTGATTATGACTGTGCTATTCAAACCCAACGCGAGTGGGTGAGGTACTATTGCAAGCGGATTGCCGCATTGAAGAAACGCAAGATCATTTTCCCTGATAGCCACAAGACCGGCCCCAATATCTTTGTCATGACGGTTGACGGCACTATGATCAAATCTTGGGAAAAGGGGCATTCCGACCTCGCCATTGATCCCTCCTATTATGACTTTAAGCATCATACGTCTGGTTACAATGCTGAGATAGGAATCTCTGTGTTGGAATCTCGAGTCATTTGGGTGAGTGGACCCTACAAGGCCGGAAGGTGGGCTGATCGTTCAATCTTTCGAAAGAAGAATGGTCTAAGGGAAATGCTTCGAAAATACAAGAAAAGAACGATCGCGGATGGTGGTTATGCATGCTTTGAGGATACTGATGTGATTAGCACTCCCAATGGTCATGACTCCAAGGGTGTCCGTAAGTTTAAGCGCCGAGCAAGCAATCGTCATGAGAGGTTCAATGGCATGATTAAGAAGTTTGCTGCTTTGGGAGAGACGCTCAGGCACAATCGAGATGAGAACATGTCAGATGCAATGTTCACAGCCATCGTTGTGACTTGCCAGTATCAACTTGAGCTCACTACCCCTCTCTTCAACATTTATGTTGGTGATTTCTTCTAAGTCTAGTGTAGTGTAAACAATCATAGTAAAAGATACCTTATTTGAATAGTAATATGTATTGTAGGCGAGGACAGCGCAGTTGTTGCTTTGCATAAATTCATTTAGTATCGCTCATCGTACGTACGCTTCTTTTGTGCAGTCTCGTCATTCATAATAGTATCCATGAAATCGTCCTCACCACTATCGTTGTCAGCAGCACTCTCGTTGTTGAGCTGGGCTAATTCATCCTCTAACTGTTGATTTGATGCGTGTGCCTCTGCGACTCTACTATCAATCCAGTTGTCATCTCCGGCACCACCGTGTGGTGGTGGTGGTGCTGCTGCTGCCTGAAGAAAAGAAGCTGCTGCTGCTGCTGCTGCTGCTGCAAGTGAAGACATTGAGCCGAGTGCATTCTCCGATGAAACAACAACTGTTTCCGGAGGATTGATGACGGGGAGCTGAGCATTCATATTACTAGCATGCACGGCAGTTGCAAGTGCTAAAAGGAACCGATAAATGATCGACACAAAAGTGTTTAATAATGTTAGATCTTCCTACAGACAACCAATTCAAACATGTACGGTTTGCACACTCGGTACAACTCAACTAACCACCTCGACGACGAGACAAAGCAGCCTGAGCACCGGTCTTCTTTGCTGCCTTTTTCTCTCCTCTCGATAGCTTCCGTCCTTCTTGGGCAAGATCAGCAACCTTCCACACCAACCGAGGCTGATTTTCAACAGAGTACACTTGCACCGACTCATTGATATTGTCATCGTCAGCCGACGGTACATCAATCTTTGGATAATGACCATGTTCATCTCGAACATTGGCCGCCGCCACACCCTTGCTAACGGGCACTCCCTCCATTGTTAGAACGTTGTTTGTGTTTCCTTGGTGGATCTTCAGTACATCAGCGCTAAGCTCAATGGAGCTTGGAAACTCCAGAACATAGACACAAGTATTGCTGCCTCCCTCCCGCTTCAAGACCCCATCTTGATAGTAATTGTGAGCATTATCCAATGCTTCCGTGATGATAGTATCCTCGGCCTTGTAGTATGCTATCTCGTCCGCACTCAAAGTTTCACCTTCAGGGGGTTGTAGTTCTTCAGAGAGATACTCGCGGATGGCATCATCATCATCATTACCAGCATCAGAGCAATCAAGCATAGGTCCAGTAATGTAGATCGTACGGCTATTGAAGAACTCAGCCTTGAAATCGAAAGGTTCAAGCTGAGCTACCTCGTCGCCGTTGGCGTCAGTAGAATGAGGACGCAGAATAATGACAAAGCCATTGAACAACTGTTTGGGCTTGATACCGATCAGGTTGGTAGCAGTGAGCACTTTGAATGGCGCTGGACACTTCCACCACTCCCCTAAAACGATAGGAATGTGCACTTAGTAGGCAAGCATTAAAGCAAACATCAGCAAGCAGTTAGTCACAGTTGGAACACGATCTTCAGCAGTCAATTCAACAACCAATATCGGGCTTACCGGCATGTTCAACACCCTTTGCTCGGGCAATCCGCACAAGCTCGGACGACAAGTCGGTGCTGGGCATTTTGGCAGCGGTCTTCTTTTTCTTTGGTGTCTCCTTGGTTGTAGCACTAGATAGGCTAAGGTGCTCAAATGAAGTCAACACTTCAGTGATGGGAAAAGATGTCTCGTCCTTGGTTGCTATGGAACCGATAGTGTCAATAAACTCGTCTTCCTTTGAGGAGATCGACCCGTCGTCAC
>JAVCKV010125559.1:0-19317 GCA_032274145.1 Herpochondria borealis | reverse complement strand
TTTTTCGTGCTTCAATGAACAACAACAACAACAAGAGTGCTCGAATCAGACGTGTGTTCATTGCGTCGTGCTTTCTCGTGCTTTCTCTCGTAGACGAACGAGCTCCACTCATTTTTGGTATTGCTCTTGCGTCGTAGGTCGATCTTAGAAACCCGGAGAACTTCGCCGGACTTTACTGTACTGTTGTACTGTAGGTAAAATTTAGAACCAGTCAGTACCAGTACCGGTACCAGTCACACATTGTGACCAAAAGCTAGAGATGTGATGTAGTAAATCCCGTCAACAGTATCACACATAAGAACAACAGAGAATCAATCACCCCTCCGCCTAGCCTGCTAAGGGCTAAGGTCATAAAAATAATAATACAATATCAACAACAAATCAATCAACACAGCCACCATTAGCCAGCAGCCATGTCGTCATCCCACGCCAAGAAGATCACGAAACCAACAAAGCTCCGCGTCTGTGGATATTCTCCATTCACTGGAGAAGGTGGAAGTACAACTGACCCACTCATCGCAGTGTCAGACTTCAAAAAGAAGTTCGATGTGCTACGCTCGGAGCTCAAGAAGGGAGAGTTTCTCAAAACGGACTTCAAAGCGGCGGGCATGATCGATCCAACGATCTTGCGCATCTTTTTGGCTCCAGAGTGGGTTTTCCGCAAGCCAAACACAACAATGGCGGTGGAAAACACGAGATTGGGTGTAATGCAGGATGTTGCGGTTCATGCCTATTGGAGTCCAAAGGAGTTTGGTAAAATCACCAAGGGTCTTTTAGAGCTTAGCACGGAAGAAAAGGATATGCTCATCGTGGCAGGCAGTATCCTTTGGGCGCAGCCAGGAAAGATTGTGGTGGACGTGAAGAAGGGCGTCACTGAGGAGTTGGCAATTGTGTACAATACGACTATTGTGGTATGCAATGGAGAGATTGTGCATATCTATCACAAACAGCATGAGGGCATCGATACTAGCATACTGGACGGTGCGTCTGGAAATGTGTTTGGCATGGACCCAAAACAGAACAACAGAAAACAAGAGGACTTTTCCTATCTCCATGATGCCAAATCAAAGTGCGTTGCCACTGTTGATCTGGACGGCAACGAGATCAAGCCTCTTGTCTCGAACACCTTCAAGTTCAAGCGCCTCAAGTTTGGCATCGAAATCTGCATCGATCATTCAAAGGGTGTTCTCAAGAAGAATATTGGTGACAATGATACCGTGGACGTTCAGATCGTAATATCATGCGGAATGCAGTTGAAGCCAAAGGCTATTGTGGCGCGCAAGGGTGGCATTGCCATGCACATCGACGGCAATAATAAAAAGGGGCCGGCTATGAAAAAAACTTGCTTTGGATTTTATAAGGTCGGCAAGAATGGAGACCTCATTGGAGCCGTTGGTGGTTCAGAAAACACAGTTTACGGGCCTGACAATAAAACCTTTCTTGGAAAGGCGCCTCATTTGAGCTTCGTGTATAATGATCTCATTGAGTTGGATTGGTTCAAGAAGAAACCAAAAGGCAAGGTGCCCACCGCGAAACATACGAAGACGCATAAGGGCTAGTTTTAAAATGGCAAATAGAAGAAGACGTAGGCACGATTCGGAAGTCTTGTTTGAGAGTAGAAGAGCTCTTTCTGAACTTCAAAGCTACCAGCTTGGCTGGGACAATCATTCTTTCGACCTTCTCTATTGTAACAGACACCGCAGACTATTGTCCTCTACCCATAGGAGCACACCTAGCTAGATGTTCTTGCATCCCCACGACTAATAACAGAGTTCGAGCAGCAACTTTCCCCTCCCCCTTCCGAACATTCTATCCGTTCAACCTATTTCTTTTGTTTCCGCGGTTGGGTATACCATGCTCTACCTGCTAGACTACTACTGTCCACACGGGTGGCCAGGCGTCAGGAAGCGCGGCACGAGCTCAGGCTATCGACAAGATTTGGTTGCCCGCGCGTCTCCCATGGACACGTTCCATGATGTCTCGGTCGAGTAGTTGACGCGGCCGTCAACCTGAACTCCGTGTCGAGGCCCGCATCAATGGAGCACTAGCTACACCATCAACTCAAGCGCATATTTCTCGTGGGTAGACGGCTCCGAGAGCACCGCGTCCTTGCGAACATCACTCCGCCGTTCAGTCTCGACGAAGCGTTCTTCTCGATCTACTATACGTCGTCAAAGAAAATCACATTCTCTCTTCCGACAAGCCTCCTCACCGCAAGGAGCTACAAGTGCCCTACTTGCAGGTACCCTGGTACAGGGAGGTGTGACATAAGCCGGTCAAGACTGTCTTTGACCAGCCGAGCAGCACATTCTCTCATTTGCTCTGCTCTGCTAGCTACATACTACATCATGCTGTGAACGGGCGCTGAGCACCAAGCATACCTGGCAATTCTTCGCAGTGGGTGCATGGACCGACTTGCGATGCGTATGGATCGTGGCCACATCGCTTCAGCTCATTGTTTCGTTCAACGTTCTTACGGACCGGTCGACAAGTGTGCAATAGACCACAACGGGGAGCAACACTTTGAGGAGACTTCTGTTTAACGTTTTTGTAGTCGATTCTACCGATTCTCTCTGCTACACACATATTGAAGAGCTAGAAGATTGCATTTCGATTTCATGTCAATTGGATTAATTCGATTAGAGACTAGGATACAAGTTCTTCATTGAGGCTGGTTCCGTTGCAACGAGGCCGGTAATAGAGGCCAGTGTGTTTCTCCTCTTGGACGCGTGACACGCGATCACTTGACTGAGTAGGGGCGGAAAGCAGCCTGTTTCAGTTTGGAGATGGAGCAACATTCGGGAGAGCAGGGAGATGGAGAGAAGTTCCAGTCGCTTGCTCATGCTGCAGGGTTCAATTGCACTACTGATCTTCTCAAGTTGCGTGTAGATCTTTCGAGCGCTGATTGGATCAAACTGCCTCTTCTGCAAGGAGCTGCTGGTTGACCGAATCGCTCACGAAGATCACTGACGGACCGACGACGTTCCTTTGGTGGGATCTTTAGGAAGAATTCAATGGGTTCGTCGCTGCTCTGTTCAAATGAGCCAAGATCTTCGCTAATGGTGCAGCTGCTTCGTTGAGAACAAGTTGATGATCTGCGTTCGCTGCTTCCGAACAATTCAATCGCCGAGAATGAATCTTGTGAAATAATTGGTGTTGCATGGTGAGATCTTCCCCGTTGTTGGGTGTAGTCGATGAGCTTTCTCTTGGCGGTGGTGGTGGTAGAGGCGTCCATGATGATGATGTTGGTTGGTGAGATTGGTGAAATAAAATTATGATTGGGCCCAAGTAATCTGCGCAAATAGGCCCACCCAAATAGTTAATCCTACTTCAAGCTGTATCATGTAAAAGAGTGCTAATTCATTGGTCGTACATTTAGCCGAAAGCGGAAGGGGGCATAATAATTGACTCATCTGCGACTATTTTTGAGTCGGGATCTGGGATTCTCAATCAATTCATGGGAACATTTATGAAACATTTATGCGATGAAGGTGTCAATGTACGCTATTTGAGCTATAGTTGCAATGTTTATGGGCCCTTCTTGGAGTAAAAGAACGATATAGAAACAGAATCATCTTTCTGCCAGACACTTTGACACTTTTTGCCATATATACTTGAAAACACTTAAGCCGCTACCGAAGGCTGTCTCGTGAATTGATAGGTGCTCGCCAACCAAAGCCCCTATCAGACTTCGGCTTTGACGATTTCGACAATGGATACTATCCAACATTTATAGTGGTTCGGATGCGTACTCCGTGATTTGATGGTTTTACTGTTCTTTGGGAAGTCCCTACAAAATACCTTCAGGATGACAATAGCGGTATCAAAGCCATCAGTAATCTTCATACCTGCACGGAATGAATGAGAATGAAGCGACCACATGTTTTAGACCTACACCAAACTAAGCGACATCGGGATGATGGCGATTCCCGAATGAATGAATGACTTTGATTAGGGATTCTAAACCTGAATGAATGATTCATTCAGTCTGCCATTCCAGTCACTAAGCTACCAACGACCATGGCATAGTCTACCATCACACCTTCGCCGTGGGGGCTCCCGCGAGAAAGATGGCGTCTGGTGTTAGAGCACGAAAGAGAGTTTCCACAGCTGCTGCATGCAATGGTTTGGTGAGACTCACCTTCGTACCGCGTATGTTGCACTCTAACTTGGCACTACTACTAATGGTTTATGAGTTTCTACAACTTCGCACGGCTCTACACCCGACGTTGATGGAAGCATTAGACGGCTTTCGGCGTTTCACTGAGAGGCTTACTAGTATGTTCCATTTATTTATGTTATGCATCGAATGATGTATTTTTAAAAAGCCACATATCACAACTAGAGTAGAGCATCTCCTAGGCCGCCACCGAGTCATCGTCATGTTCTTCGTCCTGGTCTCTTCGACCAGTACGACCAGTTTGTCCAATGGAGGTGGAATCCCGCACATCCTCGGAGGAGGAGGCAAAGCTATCCTTTTCCTTCTCGGCATTATCCGTGATAGAGTCCAGAGGACCAAACATGGAGAGTAGTACAGGAAGGAGCACCAATCCATGCAAGAGACCCAAGAAGACAAGACCGAAAAAGATGACAAAGGTCGTGAAAAAGATCTCACTGGAACTGAAGCCAAGAGGGATCACTCCCACCATTGTTGAGAAGCCTCCGACCAGCACCGAAGCGCCAATAGTCTCTAACGTCTCCTTGGTCTTCTTCGTTCTGCTGTTGCTCTCTGTCGTCTCCATGTAGCGCAGAATGATGTGAATGACAAAGTCCACCATGAGTCCAATTGACATGACATAAGAGATATACATGACTGGGTTCACGGCTAGTCCCAACAGTTCGATCCACCCAAGTAGGTCAATGTAGAGAAAGCACATGATCGGAAACACAAACAAAATGGCAGACCAATGCGGGATAAAGATCAAGGCCAACACCGACACAGTGATAGTTCCGATGATGGTTGTCAACTGCAATTCTTGTGGCGATACGCGGTAAAACTCCCAGATGTAGTAGTCTTCGGCAAAGGTAAAGAAGGACCAGTTGTCAAGACCCTCATTTACTGGCTGACTCGCAGAAATGCTGCGCTGGGTTTCCAAAACATCGACAGTCTCCACCACGTCTTCCTCGTTAACATTGTTCAAGCGAATGAGAGTGCGCGATGCGGTCATGACACCATTGTCATCGAGAACAATGTCTTCGTGATGAGAATCAAAGTACACTGGGTCTTGTAGGAAGAGTTCAATCTGTTGATCAAAGGCGAGGTCTTGGACACCTGCAACTTCTTCAGTGTCCACAAAGACGCGAAAGTCACGCAACCAAAAGCTAAAGGGCTCATTTTCGCCAGCATACTTCATGCCAGCAAGCTCTTGAACATACGCCTCCATTTGATCCTGGACACTCTGGTCGGCAAAGTCCACGTTTCGAAAGTACACTTCAGATCGGACTCCGTTGGCTTCGTAATGATCTTGATAGGCATCCCACCACGTCTGAATATACGAGTCGGAGGGAATGACCGAGGTGAAATCAAAATACTGCGTGAGGAGAGACGTTCTCCAGGAGAAGAATCCAAACATGGCAGCAAAGAGGACAATCACGATCCATTTGACAACTGGTTTGAGCAAGAATACCGAGTACTTCGCCATGATACGATCCGCGCAGTGTTGCTCCGTCCTTTGGAGAGCCTCTTCCTCCGAGGTATCCTTGCCTTTACAACAAAAGCAGCAGTCGCGACGATTGTCGTCAACCCGTTTTTGATCAAGGACAATCAAAGCCACAAAGAACGTCACCTGGAAGAGAAAGTCGATGGCAATGGTGGGGAAGGCGTAAAAGACAAGGTACCGCACAGCAGGGATACTGGACACACCACCCAAGCCAAAAGCAAGAGTTGACGTCAATGTTGTTAGCAAGATGCTTGGCCCAATATCTTCCATGGTTTCTTGAATACGGTCCACGGCATCCTTCTTGGGGTCTGTTCTTGCGTAAGCACCAGATATGATGAACGCATCATCCAATCCTACCCCAAAGATAATAAAGGGAAGGAGAGGAGTCAAACTTGTGAAAGGGACACCAATAGTGAAGAGCAACCCAAAGGACGCAACGATTGCGAGGAGTACCGTCACGACAGCCCCGAAACCGAGCCAACTTCTTGAAAGGACAGGGTCCTTCCTCATAAAGAGAAAGATACATAGGACGGACATCAGCACGAAGACGATAGGAAGCAACGGTAGATCCCCCGTGACAGCGCGAGTGAATTCGTCTTCAAAAGATCTGTCGGTAATGATCTCCACCTTGAAATCGTTGCCGTCTTCGGCATCCCACTGGTCTTGAAGTTCCAACATGCGGTCAATGACATCCTTTTCAAAGTCCTTTGAAAATGCTTCAGAAGTGTCGTCGTCGCCCTTGTCCACAGGAAGGAATATGACCGTTACGTAAGTCTCCCCATAGTTGAGAATGTTCGTATTCTCGTCAAACTTGTTATAGCCGATGATCTGATCACGGTCAACAACACCACCGAAGGGGTAGTTTTCGGCCGACATGGCAGAGAGGACTTGGTCGTCAGACGTTGCCTCGGCTTGAAAGACTGTGGCACTGTCGTTCCAAAACGCAGTGGCGCTGACAATCTGACAGCCCGTCTCATTCGTACTTGGGTGGGTATAGCCACTTAATTGGCAGAGCTCGCCATAGCGAGGAGTGGCCTGAAAATGACCGAGAGCCTCGAAGAGGCGCTCGCCACTCTCCAAGGCCAGAGAGCTGGAGGAGTCATCTCCAAACAAGTTCTTGCCGTTTCGGTGGACAATCAGGACACTGCTGCGGGAGCTCTTCGGAAAGCCACTGTCGTCGGCGACCCATGAGCCATGCTCCAATGGACGACTGCCTACGGGGGTCCAGATGTCGTCAGAGGTCTCTGTGGTAAAGTTGGTTGCAATTCCAAGCACCATGAGACCAACGCTCAGAATGGAAACCACAGCGATGTACGTCTTCGGGTGGGTCGCTGCGTGGTGACTGAGGAACAAAAACGGAGAAAGCAGAGGCCTGCTGAATGACTTTCCATTGAAAGAGAGATTGCGGGGGAGATACATGAGATCAGGATGATTGTTGCCAAGTGGTCAGCTGCGCGCAACTTGTACTAGCTTACCTTCAGGGCTCTGGTCCACTTTTTCGAGAAGGAATCGTCCGTCATGATTGATCAATTTTGAGCTGATTGAGCCTGGTTCTTGAAAGCTGATGTCAAAGTTTTTTAGAAGTTTAGTAGACGATTGATGAGTTGGTGATCAAGTTAGATTTGTGAGCATGTAGCTACCAAATCATCTCTTCTTTTTAGTCGTCCACGAGTCGAGTCACAACATGAATTCCTAGGAATTTAGTCATGAATTCCTAGGAATTCATGCCAATTTTGACCGTTAGCGATTGATTCCCGCGCCTCAGCACCGTTCTCTGGCACTGTCAGTGAGCGCCATCACCAAACAACGCATCAACGGCAATCGTCCCCTAGCAACTTGAGGAATTCCTCAAGATAGCAACCATCCCCATACTATGCAATCCATGCCACGGTGGAATCATGACCGTGACGGACCACACAGACTTGACAACACTCCCTGGCGAAGCTGACCAAGACGGCGTCTATAAAACCCTTGTGGAGAATTGTTTTACAGATGACGAGGACGCGAATGTCACATGGGGAATTGCCAAGGCTTCGACATACGAGGAGTTTCTCACAACGTATGCGACGGAAAAGCCCAATCGCAGGACTAAGCTTGTTGCCTGGACCAAGCACTACAAGTTGAAGGATCGTTTTGAACAGGAAGCACCGCGAAATGGTAAGTGATAATTGCGTTGTTGTTTTTGCTATGCGTTCTCTTATTGAAAGTATATTGATTCATTGTCGTCTTGCTTGTGCCTCCCTCTAGATTTGCAAGAATCTCTTCTTCCTTTGAAACTGTTCGAACTGGTGTTTGATATTACCCCCACTGGTAGCTCTGGTATCCCACATATCCACCAAGATCTGGAGGACTTTCCGATGGCTCAGTTGAAGCCTCTAATAGCGCCAGCAGGCAGCACTACTACACCTGATCTTCATCGGTTTTTCCACAGGGTTGAAAACGAAGCTGAAGGGAAGGCCTATTACTCCCGAGAATTTCAAGTGCAGGTCCACTTGGACAACGTGGTTAAAGATGTAATACAAAGCTGCAAATACGAGCTCAAGACGGACACGGAAGCAGCTCTGAACGGATTAAAGGTGGATGTTGGGATAATCCGCAATCAGAACGGTGCCGTTGGGACGATGGAGGTTAAGCAGCCGAGAAGACAGAACGTCAGCCCACCAGACCCAGACCCGATGGTCCACCCAAAAGTCGTAACGCAGGTCTGTTCTCAGATGATACCTCTTCGTACCATGTACGGTGTTATGAATGTTTACGGGATTCTTTCCACCTACTCCTCTTGGCGTTTCTTCAGGTGGGTACCAGCGGGCGAGGATGATGATGGATTGGAGGACGCTGGGCAGATGCTAGAGGATCTTCACGTATCGACAAGCGCAATGAAAGAGAACCCGTTTATCACGCCGCGTAAATCACGGTCGGAATTGGACGTAGAGAAGGCTCGCAATTCCTCTCCTCTCATGTCGCCCAAACCGTATTGTGACGATGACGCTGACCAAAGTGAGGAAGACGACGAAGAAGAAGAGGATGATTCTACTGACGAGTGCCAACGTGGCACATTGTATGCATCAAACGTGATATCGGATGGGCCGCTGGCATTGAAAATGCTGGCATGGGTGTTAGGAGAAATGAACCGATCCCCCGTTGAGCATCTACCCGCCCACAAGCGTGATAATCTCTATGTTGTGCAAAAGGATGCTTTGGGCGGATATGAAAACATCCCACATGAGACCAATTTCTACAAAGGGCGAATGCCCAATGCCATTAATGGAAAGTTGTACTTTTTGGAAGAGCTGGGTCACCGCCATCACGGGAGGGTGTACCGTGCGATGAGCAAGAATGGTAATATCTGCGTGCTGAAGTACTTCGTCAAGAGTCAGCATGTCCTAAATGAAAACGGAAAACGCGTAGAAGTCGACGCAGAAGGTGCTGCAAGCAAATCTGTGCAGTACTGGAACAAGGCCTACAATAAGTGGCTGATAAGCAGAAATAGGAATTTGGAATCTTTTTCGCTTTCTCTCATCTCATCGAATAGTCAGTGCAACAGACCATGGCCGTTTTCTTGGGGTTTTGGCTTTAGATCTCATATATCTTGTGTGTATCAACTATAATAGTGACTAGGACGGTGTGAAGCACGGCGACTCATCCCGTCCTTATCCCTAACTTTAATCCGTCCACTCCGACATTCGAATTTGAACCTAGAACCCCTCAACCCTACACTTCCGTGCGTCCACGTCAGCATACCGGTACAGTACGACCACCTACTACCGTTTCCATCATTAGTGTACATTTTTATGTGATAGTTGCTCCAAATATAACGCTTTCATTGACACCTACTCTCTTTAATCTACTCTATACACCCCCATCAGGTATGGTTGACTCACAGATAACACTAGACTGTAACGCGTGACATTGATCATGACATCTTATATTTAGTTTATTTCGTGGTTATAATAGATAGCATTGACGCCGCGATGACCGCCCATCATCCAATACGGGCAGTGAAGATTGGGAGAGCTACGCCAAGATTTCATCTTTCATTTTTCGGCTTGGCACTTCGCCTGTCATTCGAGCACACGTTGAGTTGGACCTTCGCAGTCGCTCACTCTCAAGTTCTTCTTGCCATCGATCCTCAGTCCATCTGGACTTTCCAAAGAGTTTCGTCGCCGTATCACCTTCAATCTTGAGCTCGTAGCAAGTTTTGGTGTAGAGCTTTTTGAATTCTTCCAAGTCCAGGTCAGACTTGGTAGCCGAGAGACCCATTGCTAGGGCTACCAGCTTGCCCTCGACATTCCGTCCATTCCAGGCTGAAGGACTCATCTCCATGGTTCCTGCGAGCAGACCCAGAATCATCTCATGCTCGGTTGCGTACTTGCGAGCAGTCTGATAAATTTCGTAGGCATCATCATTGCTGCGATCAAATCGAACATCCGTCGAGACAAAGAAGGGAATAGAAGCATCCTTCGGTGGGTTACTGTAATGATAGTGTGTGATGGCACCAGCTCTCATACGATCGGCGTCGCTTGACACGTCTTCGCTCGACTCCCATCGGAGCACAAGACCGGGAGAAATGTCGAGAACCGACAACAGAGCGAGAATTTTTTGCTCCACCTTATCAAAGTCAACTTTAATTTTGGCCTCTTTGAGACACGGCATGCTCTCTTTGCGTTCATCGTACCCCAGATGAAGAAAGGGGCTGTTGAACGCGACCCGAAACTCCTCAATGACATTCGATACGACTGCCATTACAGGAACATTGGTCAGATTGAGAGGAATTCCGTAGCCTTGATCGCAAATGTGATTTGGACACGGTGGAGTGAATCCTCCGGCAAACCAACCGCCTGCTCGAGCAACCACATTGATTTCAGGAATAATCTCGACAGACCGAGCGTGTCCATATTCGACTAGATCGCGAAAACCGTTCATCGTGTACACATTTCCTCCAGGCCGAGACGCCCATGCAATGTCGGGGTGACTCTTGGTCTTGACAGCAAACGAAAAGTCGTCCACCAGTCTCAAGTGGAGCGTATTGAAACCAAGTTTCGACAGCCTTTCCACCAACTCTTGCAAACGTACCAAGGGGAAGAAGTAGCGAGACAGGTCGACTGTAATACCCGTATGACCAATTCGATGTTTAAAAAGCGAGTTTCGGTTGGTTCGAGGTTTATAGAAATAAGCTTCTTCCGACAACTTGAGTTTTCCGTACTGGTTCTTCTTGAAGAGCCTCTCTGGGATTGGTTTCTTTTTGCGGTTCTGTAGTCGGCTCAAAAATATGCTTCGCGCCAATGCAATCTCTTCGGCTTGACGTGTATTAAACTTGTCCGAAAACGGTTGGACGTTCCTCATGGCTCTTGCTTCGCCTGGATCTGTCAATCTCGTACAAACCTGTAGCTTCCAATCTGAAAAGGTCTTGTCCCACTTTTTCTCTCTCCATTCTTGGTACGGCACGACTGGTTCTCCGTTGCGTTGACACAATGTAGTGCTGCTATCCTTGCCCAGTAACTTGGTGCACTGACTCTGATACTTTCCGAGAAACGCCGCTTCATCGTCGTCATCCGTAGTATCACCAGAAAACGCCATGCTGACGGCAATCATGCGACCAAACACGTTGCGGTCCATAAACCAATCCTCACTCAGTTCAAAGGTCCCCACAACAACACCAAGTGCACCCGTACGATCTCGCGATTTACGCGCTTCTTGGTAGATTTTGTACGCGTTATCGTTTCCATTGACGTCCATGTAAAGTCCTGCAGGTGATGCAAAAAAGGGCTGTGGTTGCAATTCATCGTCGCTATAATCGTCAATGCTCTTTCTCCAGTACTGTGTGATACCACCTGCTCTCTTTGTAATACTCGCCAGGGTCGAGTTTGGATTTTGTTCCCATCGCAGCACTTGCTCAAAGCCTAATTCATCTTGCACCATGCTGGCCAGCTTAGTTTCAAAGCGTTCATAATCTGGAAGTGATTGTCCAATTTCTTGAAAGCATCCTTCCGATTGATCGACTTCGTCACCCCCCAAATGAAGATATTTGGTACCAAATATCGATGCGAGTTGCGTTAAAACGTCCTTGATCACGGGAAGCAACTTTGGAGATTCAATGTTGAGAGGTATGCCATATCCATAGGTACAAATGAAGCGAGGACAGGGCACAATCAAGTCTTCCCCCCAGGATGCGGCATGGCCGGGTACATTGATTTCGGGGACAATTGTGATTCCCAGCTTGGTCGCCAACGCCACGAGGCCCTTGAGTTGTTCTGCGGTATAGATTTGATTCTCATAAAACGGTGCTGCTTGTGCTGGATGCGTATCCGTTGCTAGTGCAAAGGCTTGATCATCTGTAAGTCGCAAATGAAGCCAGTTAAAGCCCAACCCGGCCATGTATTCCAGAAAAGCTTCCAACCAGGCAATGGAAAAGTAATGACGACCAGCATCCACCATGATGCCTACATGTTCCGTAGATTCCCCCATTGCAGTTAGCTTGAGTTTCGAGTGCAGCTTCGGAACATTGATTGGTGCTGCTTCTGCAGTGACGTTGCCGTGGTGCTTTTGCTCTACACCATGTTTGCTACTAGCCGGAGGGTTCATTGCAGTCGCTCCCTTGGACTGAGGGGGCGGAGTATCATGTGAGGGACCTAGAATGAAATCCAGAAAGGGAGGACTCCAGTGCTGATTGTCGTCTGATGGAGGTCTTGAAGTCGAAACCACATAGATAATACCCAACAGTACCACCAGGGAGATGCGTATCAGCCATGTAGACAAGAATGATGCAGACGAACGGCGAGGAGCTGCAGTTGGAACCACCATGGTTGTTAGAGTTTCTTGGGAAGAAAGAGTGAAAGAGTGAGGTTGCCTGTCCGTGACCGAAGAATCTTCAACAATAAAAGGTATCCAGACTTTAATATTAATCGAATATACTGGGCCCTACTTGTTACCAGCTGTTGGTCATCCCATTCACGAGTTGCTGGATGACCCACTGTCAGTCTGGCAATGCAAACGCTTGACAAAGGTATCCGTCAGACTATGCATGCTTGGGTGCTTGATCGTTTCCAACTGAGTACAGTACGAAAGAGACTAGGTGGGTGAATGGCACATAAGAGGTTGTTTCATTGCTCTAGAGACCTCCTGACAGGTCGACTTTCTTGATTACAGAGAGAATCTTGCGACAATGGCTGACAGCTAACCAAGCAATATCTGCGAAACTCTTGTTTTCAACATCCATCAGGATGGGTTTTTAGTTTATATTGGCATGTAGTATTTTTATTGGTGGGGTAGGCATTGTTCATGGGCAGTGTGAATTGGCTGATACATACCTGAAAGTGATGCCCACCTTTAGTCTCGATCCTTGACTTCATTGTTGCTACTAGGGGTTGTACCTCTCGCACAAAGCGTTCAGTACAGCCGACGCAATGTTGATGTCTTGACCCCTTCATGAATTTGCCAAACTTTGTCATGTAAGCTTGATGATCATCCTCCAACTCCTCCATGTGACGAATTGCATTAAAAGCTAGCAAATTTTCTACGTTGTTTTGCTCCTTGGTGTAGACAAGAAGAACCGTGTAGCTGCCGGGCCTGCTTCTTCGTGCTCCCTTCCAAGGCCCCATCCTATGCACCCTTCTCCTTGGGAACTGCATATCCATCCAGTACTTGGCTTTGACCGAATCAGCAGTCAGGTCGGTTTGCTCGAAACGGAGCTTCTTGGGGGCTTTCTACATTCTTTCATTCAAAGTTGCAAACCCCTTCATGATGTCTGTCGTCGCCAGCTGTTGCATTGTTTTCTTGATGGTTGCTGTGGCCGCTATGAGCTTCAACGGCACAAAGTTGCTGGCGTGTGCCATGGCAATTTTAAAGTCGAAATGTGGGATCCACCTGGATGGGGTTTGGGGCTTTTTCGTAAATGAAAACCGTGTACGCAGCATCAAACTGTTTGGCATATTTGTCTGGGTCCTTGACCAACTTCTCCAGCTGACAAAACAACTTGTACCACATCAAGTTGTTAGGTATTAAGTTTCTGAAATCGTTGTTCCTCTTCTCCAACGCTTTGCAGGTTTTAAGCAAGGCAAAATTATCCCCCTCTTCAGCGATGGACTCTTTCCAGTCTTCTGCATTGCTTGTGGCACCAATGAAGGCCTTCGGGGCCTTCACCTCAATGGCCACGAGGATGGCATGAGTCGCTCCTAGCAGAGCTGCTTCATTCATTACCGCATTTATCTCCTTAGATACCGTGTTTACTGTCTTGGTAGCCTTCGTCTTCGTCTTGTCCTTCTGTTCTTTAGTCTTGTCACCACCCGCCTTCTTGTCGGGCTTCTTCGCCTCCTTCTCCTCTGTTCCGTTCTTGGTAGTAGTATTCTTCGGCATGGCTGAAACTTCGTCCTGATGATCACGACATTTGCTTAATGGATTCAGGGTGATGGGTTTATGGGAGCAGGGGGAGACTTCTGCTTCTTTTGCGAGATGTTAATAGTGAGATCTTTTTAGCAAGATATATTAGCAATCTCGCATGTTGTTCACAAGTTACCAACATTTAAGCGCATGTCAATGCCAAGTGGAACAGACATGATATGTTGCCCCGTTCTAGTTGGGGGATTGGACTCCTCGTGACTGTGTCCCTTGGTGGCTGTAGGTTGCACATCCATAAGAAGTGATGTCCAATACCCAGGAAGAAGCCTGCTTGCCCCATAGTTATACTAATCGGAGAGGCCCATAGAGACGATAAACATGCTATTCGTAATCTAGCTATGTCAACCGAACTAAACGAAAGGGTGCACAGGAGGTTTTAGACTAGCTTCTAGCTTCTAGTGGAGGGTTTGTTGAACCAATTCCATGTGAGTCAAATCTGAGCTCTCTACAGTACGAGTAGCTATTATGCATGTGTAGTTGCATTCTACTACGAGTACTGTACTCCGGTACACAGTCCACGACTTCTTTGTCGGTCCGGCGGGCTCCGCTTCACCCACTAGAAACGATGTGCTTGTCATTGTGAGTTCCTGGAAGGGCTCTGCTAACATAAAGCACCTCCCGACGATGTAAAGAAATTACTTGAAACCCGATTGTTGGGTACCCTTCTTTTGCCTAAAAAAAGGCTTACGCAGTCTTGAGAATCCATAGCCTTGTATTGCAACATTTCTTTACCATTGTGTTTGGCTATGGCGAGACGGGCAAAATCCTTGCTAGCTTCTCTAGTAGAGAGAGCGTAGTTCTATATCCCACTACAGAGTTGGAGCTTATTGTCTGACGGTACAAAATAATTTCAATTGATCTGCGAGCTACACGTGCGAGCTCGCCGATGCCACACCTCTCGCCAGTCGCTCATGAGACGCAGAATTCTGAACTCACTCGATCCATCAACAAGCAGCGCGCACAGCACAGCAGTTTATGAGAAGATTGATGCCGCAGCACCAGAGACAACGATAGCTTCTCTATACTACTCATCGCAATACCTTCGAAGCAATAGTCATTAGAATGCTTTCGTCTACAAGAATGAGCAGCAAGAACAGTAACGGCACAGCCTACAAGCCCGTCGGTTTGGTGCGCTGGCCGCGCGTCGTTAATCTGCACCTCCATGGCCCACGGAGCCCGTGGTCAAACGATGCCTGGTTGGGAGAAGGCCGCCCTCTCAAGTTGTCATCGTTAAATTTGTCAACTTGGACCTTGTTGACGACTAGCATCCAGGAACACCAGGTGGGATTGCAAAAGAACAACCAACGTGCTCGACTCAACACTAATCCCCTCTTCGCACTGTGGGTCATCGTGATGATGATAATCGGGAGCTTTCTTTTCTTTCACGTGGATGGCACCAACGAGAGCTTTTGGTTCATTACGTGTTTTGCATGTATGCAATTGGGATTGGTGGTTGTGATTTGCGTCTCCTCGATGATGGTCGCACCTCTTGAGCAGAAGTATTTAGATGAAACGTTCAAACCTGTCGTGCAAGCCGTGTTGGATGAGTTGACACCCAAGCTGACAAAAGACGGATACAAAGTCACTCTCGTGGAAACGCTCAAGCCTGCCAAAGTCTTTCTCCGTTTCACACCGCTTCCCGACGAAGAAATGCTCGTGGTCGCGAGAAACTAACGTATGTTGTAAATATCTAGGAATACTTATACTAGTCACAGCAGAAGTATAGCATGGTGGAATGTGATGCTGTGCAACGGCGAGACTTGACAGTTTCTGTATTAGAAGGGCAGCATGTTCTATTGAAGATAGCTACTGTACACGTGTAGCGTACGCCGGTACACTTGCAGAAATAGTTGATGCCAAAACGGCAAATGGCGACGACAGACGAGCCCACGAGCGAAACGCCACGCTTTTCAAGAAGTCCGGACTGAGTACAATTCCTCGAAAGGGTTGCTTGAGAGGCATGGACTCAAACATCTTTCGTTTCACCAATCGTGGGCAATTGCATCTCTTGGGGTTGCACAGAACGCAAAATGATCCCGCATTCTCAGTTGTTTGAGACCTTCCAAGCGACTGGCAGGAACACCCGAGGAGCAGTATGTGGCTTTTCTTTCTCGTCATTCCACATCGTGTGTTATTAACGAACCCTCGTATTATTCGTATGATCCCTGATCGCTTCGGACGTCTCGCGGATCACATCCGCGAGGATATCGTTGCCGACAGTTCACGATGTGATTTCAACCGCGTCGACCAGGGGCACACCAGCACCCACCAGAACCGACAGGCTCCAGGCCGTCCGAGCGAGCGCCGTCTGTCGAAGGAGCGCGCCGAGGGCCGAGATCTTCAACAACTGGCCGTCGCGCTGACCGTCAGGTGTGCGCCGGTACCGCTTCAAGCCCCAAACTGCGCCGCCCGCGGCTGCGGCGAGGAGCAGCGCGTTCGAGCCGATGAACCCGGTGATACCGAGGACGAGGCGGGTCGCGAACGGCAGGTCCTGGCTAAGGTCGGCGTAGACCTCTCGGAAGACTGGTACGACGAATATCGACATGGCGACAAGGCGAGGGTGACGTCGACCGTGTCGCAGATCGATATTGTGTCTTCTTCCCATTGAAAAAGAGACGCCAGGCTTCTCGATGAAGCTCAAAGCTATGCCGTGGTACCCAGGTAAAACTAACACTCGGCATGGAGTATGCTCATGATCTTACGGGTTTGTTTATTTTACTGCTCTTTGAATATTCGTTGCCACAAGATCTGGTCTTGTTGTATCGATGCCTCCATGCCAGCAAGTAAGTGCGGAGGGAAGTCTCGCTTATGCGATTTATTTTTGTGTGTGGTTGTCTTCTTCTTGTCAGTCGTATTACTCGACGCTATGGAATCGCGTTTCTGGTTGTTGGTCAAACTACTCCAACCAGTGAGATCCTTTGATTTTTGCAAGAATGCTTCCAAATCATGAGTTTGGCCCACAATGTCAAAGTCTAGCTGAATGTACTGGATGACTTCTTCCAGTTCTTCCTGCGTCAATTGGTGACCTGAAGCTTTGGTATCCACGATAAGATCCCCCAGCTTATAGTAAGAGCTCTTTTCAAAGAAATTGTAGAGCAGATACTTGGCTTGCCCCTCCCTTGTCCGGTTGGCATAGCTCAGAACGGCACTGTCCTGGACTTTGTTATAGGTAAACAGAGATCGGATCCATGATTTTGGCTCTCGAAGGGTCACTGCTGCAACCAATTGGCATCCTTGCTCCTTCAGTTGCTGGCGCCATTGACGAAGGACGGGGATCATCATTCGCAAACCCGGAGTTCGGTGATGCTGGTGGAGGGCGATCCAACTGTTGCTGCTATTACTGGCATTGCCCAATTGTTGTATTTGTGGAAGAATTTTGGTTGTAAAATCCTGTCGCCAAACATCTTTTGTGTAGCCTCCCAGGTAGTAGTAGTCCATAAACTGGATCTTCCCGCTCGACAATCGTGCCATGTCCACCATAAACTGTCTCACGGATGACCCGCCGGTCTTTCCCACGTGATAATAATAGTACAATCCACAATCACTTGTAAAGTGATTTTCTTCTTGATCGATGGTTAGACTTTTATTCATGGTGCGGCCTTCTTCTTGTCCTGATCTTCCTTTTGCTGGTGTTGTTGTTGTTCCACCACCAACGCTGTCGTGGGCTTCGAGCAGCGTCATTTGGTTCTTCGTCTCCATCCCCAATAAATGTCCAATCACAAGTCCCATTGCCAGTCCAAGAGGGAACTTCAGCTGGAGCCTTTTGATGTTCATGGTGCTCTTTATTAGCTTCCTTTGCTCTTCTATCTTTACGAATGACCAAAAGAGTGGTGATGAGGTGTTGTTTGTTGTGTCACCGTACCGTTGGACTATAACGGTACCAGCTGCGGACAGTAGCGCGGTTACGTAAGGATTCCATGTTAGAGTTAGGGTTTCTTGAGTTTAACCAACAACGATGTTGCTTACCATCATGGCAGTGCTTGTGTGGGAGTGTTGTGAGTCTATCAAGACATACACCAGGGTGAGGCAGGTTTACCCAGTTGAAGCTGCACAGTTGATGTACAGTTATATAGAACACGAAAGAACTGTAAGCTATGAAGACTATTAGCACAGGGGAGACGAACCGGTACCGCCTTCCAACCACTGGAGAGAGAATTCAGGTAGAAGGCCTCGTGTCTGCCAGCAGTGGTACGTTCCTTGTTAGAGTTGGGGTTTCTGGAGTTACCCATCGGAACAGACTGGTCCTATAGCGTGGTATGCCTCTAGAGACGAATCAACGCTTTTTAGATACTCCTCGAAAGCGTCACTCATCGTCGTGTGTTGTTATGGTTGTTGCTATGTTTTATTTGTTATGGCATACTGTAACTTTCACTGGGAAACCCCGGTTTTCTGGTGTTCCAACCCCAATAAAAACTCTTGCAGAGCTTCAACACCAACATGAAGAGCATCAGTAGTCGTCTCTTCGATGCAGTCTGTGATGGCGTCTTAGATACTACACGCGAGTTGCTTCAAGGAAACAAGGGCACTCTTGATGTAAACACTACCTGGTATGAGAACACATTGCGGCAGTAACCAGACTCCACTTCATGTCGCCTGCAAGTTTGCCAATCTCCACATTGTCAAATATCTCGTTCAAGAAGCGAACTCAAATGTCAACGATAGAGACTATGCTGGTCAGACTCCATTGTACCAGGCTTGCTTGTGCGGCTCCTCTGAGAAGACAGAGAATTCCATTGCTATCGTGAAGTTTCTCTTGACGAATGGGGCAAACGTGCAGGCACGAACGTGGTCCGCTTACGGCTATACCGCTTTGCAAGTGGCATGTCGCTCTGGAAATGGTCAGGAGGCTCAAGAACTTCTGAATCATGGGGCTGAGGTCAACGCACAAGATAACTATGGAGCAACGCCTCTACTCCAAGCATGGTCCTACGGGTGTATTGATCTGATCCAACTCCTGTTGGCCAACAACGCTGATCGACACATCAAACGTAAAGCTGGTTGGGGACCAATGTTATTTCCAAGTCACGGAAAGCAGCGTTTACTGCAAAAGAGAGTGTTTGAGTCGTGCGAAAAGTTGGCACTTGCCGTTTAGGGGTTGCACGAGATGACAAACAAGAAGAGGAAGTTCACACAACAAGGCAGGGAAACTGTGCGTCTAAACCCGCGTCTAAGTCAACACCAGCATACCTTGGCGATCAAGGCACTCTTATTGGTGCGAAAGCTACCAGTCCACGAAGTTGCATACGAGATCTTGGGGTTTCTC
>JAVCKV010125449.1:0-19321 GCA_032274145.1 Herpochondria borealis | reverse complement strand
TACTAAAACTGATCATATAATCCTGGTGTACTGGGACAAACTATCGGAATTGAAGATCGCCCTATGGCGGTGGCGAGCGAACCATAAGAAATAAAAGGTCGTGATCGTGTTCTCTGGTCATGTAGTCCAACTCTGATTAGATGGTAGTCGTGCTAATGGAATGACGTGTGATCTCCGACTTGTAAAGCGTATGCTGCTTGAAGGGTAGCCTCGGAACTGGACCCTTGACACGAATCCCACACAACTCTCAAAAAGCTCTCTCGACTTGACTCATAATTTCCAAAACAGAAACCAATAAGCAATCACAGAAACCAACTACCATCATGAAGTACGCCGCCCTTACTCTTGCTCTCCTCGGCCATGCTGCCGCTACCACTGTCTTTCCTTGCCCCTACACAATGGCTGAATCCTTGGGAGTCACCTTCAACATCGACGCCAATACTGAGCACTGCAACGGCAACAGCATCGACAACAAGTTCAGGGAATTTCTCCAGCACTACGCTGGAGTCATTTCGGGTTCCTCCAACCTTGGGGTCTTCGAGCTAGACAATGAACTCTGCGAAGACAACGGAAGAAACCTTCGTTCTTCTCATTCTTCTCGCAGCTTGCAAGGAAACTGGGGCTATAACGGAGGGTCAACCTGCAATTACTGCCCACCATGGGACGACGATCTCCGACGTCGACGACTCATCGAAGGCAGCCTTGAGCTTGGCGAGCTGGAGGACTTGATGAGTAATAGTCTCACGCTTCTCGCGACCGAACTCTTCACTGACGACGCCAACTCCTGTCTCTTCGGGCAAAAGATTGTTGTCACCGCCACGCTCAAGGAGACGACCGAATGCTCCAACTAAAGCAGGCAACAGAACTCAGACCCCGGGCCTTCGGTTTCGACAAACGAAATCAGAGATAGATAGGCCATCATACATAGTAATAACAAAAGCTGAACGTATCACAAAATGCTCTTGGGGCTCGTCACGATACTCTCACGAGTGCAGCCAACAACTTACTCAACACCTTCAAGAAAATTGACCGAAAACATGGTGCTCTTCGTAGACTGGTCAGTGCAGCTTCCTCGAGAGCTCGTGGTTCCGTTCATGAACATGATCAGCGCTGCTGACACCGAGCTTCAAAGACCGTTCGTGAACCGATCAGCACCACATTAGAAACAATACGAGCTCTGAAGACACTCGTGAAGAATGCAGGGTAAGACGCGAATGACACGTTTGGAAAGTCATCGTCATATCGTTAATGTCCCTCTGATCATGTTCCTCCAGTAGTCACGTCCTGCCTGATCCTGGTAGTCGTGCTGATGGAATGCACGTGTGGTAAATACGATTCGCATAGAACTAGTTTGTTCTTGCTGCTTCCTTGCTGCCGAACCTGCCGACATGACTCCAGC
Source organism: Herpochondria borealis (assembly GCA_032274145.1). Lineage (NCBI taxonomy): Eukaryota > Rhodophyta > Florideophyceae > Ceramiales > Ceramiaceae > Herpochondria > Herpochondria borealis. Next base: position 17,922 of record JAVCKV010125449.1, on the reverse strand, counting down.
CCACAACCGAAACGTACCAAGTCTCTTCTCACAATTCAATCAAGAGAAGAAAACACAGCGCCTAAGACAAACACTCAGCCACAATGAAGTACGCAACCCTCGCTCTCCTTCTCGGCTCTTCTGCCGCCACGACAGTCTTTCCCTGTCCACACACAATTGCCGAATCCTTGGGAGTCAGGTTCGACATTGATGTCAATACAAAAAACTGCAAGGGCAAAAGCATCGAGCCCAAATTCAGAAAATTCCTCCAGAACTTTGCCGGTGAAGTTTCGGGAGCGACCAAGACGCTCGGTGTATTTGAGGTTGACAATGAACTCTGCCAAGACGATACACGAAGGAACCTTCGCTCTCGCAAGTTGCCAGGCAACTGGGGCTACAACGGTGGATCAACTTGCAACTTTTGTCCACCCTGGGACGACGATTTCCGTCGACTTGGTGAAGGAGGCCCCGAGCTTGACGAATTGCAATACCTCTTGAGTACGAGCTTGACAGATCTTGCGACTGAATTCTTCACTGAAGACAAGGACTCTTGTCTCTTCGGACAAGACATCATCATTTCCGTCACGTTCGAAGAGGGAAACGGCGACTGCTAACCACGTCGGCAGCTGAACTGAGCTCCACACATGAAGAGCATCCCTTTATACAAGGCACACAACTCATATCTACCAACGAAGCGAGAGATGCATGTACTTTGATAGATAGCCCCCACATACACGATAGAACACACTGTACATATCATATCGCAAAAGCACTCTTGTCGTCAAAAATCACCTTGTTGCCGTACATCACTCTCGAGTCTCGCCAGGAACAGCTCGGGTGATGATTCCGAAGAACCGAATCGACTTCCTCCTGAAAGCGAAGCGAGATCCTGGTCCTGTTCGTGGCCTTGTCAGCAACAGAATTTCTCTAGTCAATCGTAGCTGGAGGAATCGTAGTGAATACGCGATCAACCCAATCATGACCAAAACTACTTAACGACCTCGCAAATGTTCTTTCAACCTTCTATTTTAGGCGATACTCTCAACTATGACTCTCGTTGGGCTGCCACCCATGTGCCGCTAGATAGACCTGACGGCACGGCGTCAGAAGGCGCATGTGTCGTCATGGTCGATTGTGAAAGCTCTCTACATTTTGAACAAGAAAGCAGAACTCGGAATCGGGAATCTGGGCCTTCGTCCGTCGTACACGTGTACAGTAGTACATTGAACATGTAACAGTACAAGTAGATGAAGATCAAAAATGAAATGGAGCAGTACTGTACGTACGGAGCACGAATGAATGACGCGACTGGAAGACACCCACGATATCGCCAAGGCGCGACGTGGCAGGGCCTTTTACAAAGACCAACCCAATCGATCTGACCCGACTGGAACAGATCTACCATATTGATTATTGAAGAATTATCCTCTGTGGCCTATAGTTCCTACTCCCACACCCACCACAGCAGTATGGTGTTTGGTGATACAGGCAGGACTCAATAATGCTCGAGATAGCCACCTCCAGGCGACTCCAGACAAAGCTCTACGCGGTTTCTCTCCCTCGAGTGCTGTCGCCTGACATTATTACGCTCCCGCTCGTGACTCATTGAATGCTAGTCGTGTGCACAACGTTGAACTTGTATGGTTCGTTCTTCAATGGTCATGGGCTACTGGTCATGATCCTCTGTCGTGTACTACTAAAACTGATCATATAATCCTGGTGTACTGGGACAAACTATCGGAATTGAAGATCGCCCTATGGCGGTGGCGAGCGAACCATAAGAAATAAAAGGTCGTGATCGTGTTCTCTGGTCATGTAGTCCAACTCTGATTAGATGGTAGTCGTGCTAATGGAATGACGTGTGATCTCCGACTTGTAAAGCGTATGCTGCTTGAAGGGTAGCCTCGGAACTGGACCCTTGACACGAATCCCACACAACTCTCAAAAAGCTCTCTCGACTTGACTCATAATTTCCAAAACAGAAACCAATAAGCAATCACAGAAACCAACTACCATCATGAAGTACGCCGCCCTTACTCTTGCTCTCCTCGGCCATGCTGCCGCTACCACTGTCTTTCCTTGCCCCTACACAATGGCTGAATCCTTGGGAGTCACCTTCAACATCGACGCCAATACTGAGCACTGCAACGGCAACAGCATCGACAACAAGTTCAGGGAATTTCTCCAGCACTACGCTGGAGTCATTTCGGGTTCCTCCAACCTTGGGGTCTTCGAGCTAGACAATGAACTCTGCGAAGACAACGGAAGAAACCTTCGTTCTTCTCATTCTTCTCGCAGCTTGCAAGGAAACTGGGGCTATAACGGAGGGTCAACCTGCAATTACTGCCCACCATGGGACGACGATCTCCGACGTCGACGACTCATCGAAGGCAGCCTTGAGCTTGGCGAGCTGGAGGACTTGATGAGTAATAGTCTCACGCTTCTCGCGACCGAACTCTTCACTGACGACGCCAACTCCTGTCTCTTCGGGCAAAAGATTGTTGTCACCGCCACGCTCAAGGAGACGACCGAATGCTCCAACTAAAGCAGGCAACAGAACTCAGACCCCGGGCCTTCGGTTTCGACAAACGAAATCAGAGATAGATAGGCCATCATACATAGTAATAACAAAAGCTGAACGTATCACAAAATGCTCTTGGGGCTCGTCACGATACTCTCACGAGTGCAGCCAACAACTTACTCAACACCTTCAAGAAAATTGACCGAAAACATGGTGCTCTTCGTAGACTGGTCAGTGCAGCTTCCTCGAGAGCTCGTGGTTCCGTTCATGAACATGATCAGCGCTGCTGACACCGAGCTTCAAAGACCGTTCGTGAACCGATCAGCACCACATTAGAAACAATACGAGCTCTGAAGACACTCGTGAAGAATGCAGGGTAAGACGCGAATGACACGTTTGGAAAGTCATCGTCATATCGTTAATGTCCCTCTGATCATGTTCCTCCAGTAGTCACGTCCTGCCTGATCCTGGTAGTCGTGCTGATGGAATGCACGTGTGGTAAATACGATTCGCATAGAACTAGTTTGTTCTTGCTGCTTCCTTGCTGCCGAACCTGCCGACATGACTCCAGCCCACAACCGAAACGTACCAAGTCTCTTCTCACAATTCAATCAAGAGAAGAAAACACAGCGCCTAAGACAAACACTCAGCCACAATGAAGTACGCAACCCTCGCTCTCCTTCTCGGCTCTTCTGCCGCCACGACAGTCTTTCCCTGTCCACACACAATTGCCGAATCCTTGGGAGTCAGGTTCGACATTGATGTCAATACAAAAAACTGCAAGGGCAAAAGCATCGAGCCCAAATTCAGAAAATTCCTCCAGAACTTTGCCGGTGAAGTTTCGGGAGCGACCAAGACGCTCGGTGTATTTGAGGTTGACAATGAACTCTGCCAAGACGATACACGAAGGAACCTTCGCTCTCGCAAGTTGCCAGGCAACTGGGGCTACAACGGTGGATCAACTTGCAACTTTTGTCCACCCTGGGACGACGATTTCCGTCGACTTGGTGAAGGAGGCCCCGAGCTTGACGAATTGCAATACCTCTTGAGTACGAGCTTGACAGATCTTGCGACTGAATTCTTCACTGAAGACAAGGACTCTTGTCTCTTCGGACAAGACATCATCATTTCTGTCACGTTCGAAGAGGGAAACGACGACTGCTCCAAACGAAGGCAGCTGAACTGAGCCCGGGGACATGACGCTTGAGGAGTTCATCGCATAAACGCCCCAAATACAGGTCGACCGACAATAGCTTGATAGCCCCCACATACACGATAGAGCACACTGTACATAACGCAAAGCACTCTTGCCAAAAAAGCACCTTGCCGTAAGACTCTTGAGTCAGTCTCGCCAGGAACAGTTCAGGCGATTCATTCCGAAGAACCGAATCGACTTCCTCCTAAAAGCGAAGCGAGGTCCTGGTCTGGTCCTGTTCGTGGGCTCGGCGTCAGATTTTGTTTTCGAATTGTCAGTCGTATACGCGTATCATCATGACCAAAACTTCTTCACGACCTCTGAGCATGAAGAATTCTCTGTTTGTTCTTTCATCGTGCTCTCTCTAGACGATGCTCTCAGCTCTAACTCTTGTTGGGCTGTAACATGTACACCAGATAGACCTGACGACACGGACGGAGTCCCAATCAAACGAAGGCGCATCCTGTGTCATGGTCCTGATTGTGAAGAGGATTATTGAACCAGATAGCGGAATCTGGAATTCGGAATCAATCGAGCGTGCATGTACCTCTCGTACGTAGTATACAGGCTACTGTCACTGTCAGTCCAGTACGTAGGGCAGAAAGAGAAAGCATAATCACAAAATCACACCTCCCCACCATGATGATTCAAACGGCAGTCCGAAAGTGGCCCGCGTGTGTCGGTCTAGCCATCATCATTGTCGCTCTCTATATCCTGACAGAGGCCGAGATGGTGGAGCTGAAACAAATATCTCTGCGACCCATCAAAGTATTCAAGCGAGGAGAATACTATCGGTTCATTACCAATGCCTTCTTTCACGAAGGTCTGCCACACTTGGGAATGAATCTACTGACGCTCTATGGCGTTGGTCGCGGATTGGAACGAAAAATTGCGAGTCGAAACTTTGTCATTTTGACCGTATGGAGCGTTCTCTTGACGTCTAGCTTCTATCTGGCAGTGGCCACGTTGATTTCTCGGCTCTCCCACGACAGTAGTTGGTACAAGCAGGGAGTCAAGGGCTTTTCCGGCGTCTTGTTTCATTACGTGACACTTTCGTGTCAAGGAAGTGGATTCCGGGGACTTGATTTCTTTGAGGATGTCAAGATTCCAGTACAGTACTATCCCTGGGCCTCTTGTCTCCTTTGGCATTGCTTGGATCCAGAGAATGATGGAGGAACGCTCCTGCATGTTTGTGGAATCGTTGCAGGTACCCTTCATATACACGGGTATCTGAACTTTATTCTACCAGTCATACCTAAGAAGAAGAAAAAGGTTGAGAAAGAGAATGAAGAGACTACTGTGTCCGAGCAACCTACTCCAAAGAAGAAGGTTGCACCTCCCGATCCAAGATCTGTGCGAGACGCCAGGCTGAAGCGCTTTCAATAGAGCCCAATACCAGTCAATATCGAGCGGTAATAGCAGGGCTTCAAACGACAGCAGGACCACCCTGAAGCCCACCTTAACATGAAAACTGCAGCAAGCACCAGCAGGAGAGTATAGAGGCCATACTGTACGTTCTCTACTAGTGTGATCTCATCAGTCAGCTGACACCCAAGAATGACGCTCGCACACATCATTGGCACCACACGTAACTGGGCCCCTCTAGCACATTTGGTTCTCACGCATACATACCATGAACTCCGATATTCTCGAAAAAGGAATGACATCTTTTCGGGCCTATGTTGGAACGAAAGCGAATCAACTAATTTTCCTCACTGAAAGTTGACAGCATTGGCCTCAGCAGATCAAGTGTCTCTAACGAACTGCCAGTACTATGTCACCATTCGCCACGGTCAGGGAGAGAGACACAGATCACGTTCGCTCAGGAAATTACGACCACTGCAACTCCGACTCATATTCAGGATTCGGTGGATGAGAATTCGCGAGCTATCCACCTCCACAGCAACAAGACACGTGGAGGCCGCCGCGGGTGCAGAAAAATCGCGGTTGCGTAGAAGTATGCAGAACAAGAAAAAGAGACAACGTTTTTGATCGAGGCTTCTACCATGATTGCAATCATTGCTGCTCTGTTGGTTACTGGTTCTGCTGGGTTTTCAGCCATCCCTAAGGACCTATTGGGCTTGGGCTTGTCGCGTGGATCAAATCCCTCATATCATCTGTTCTCGACTCCAGATCATGTCACAAACGGCATCGACGAATCGGCAGCCGCTGAATGGGCGGTTTCACAAGACGAATTGTCCTATGGCCTTCCTACACTGGTGCCTTTTGTGGACGTCATGACCACCGAGAACAAACAAGCATTGGATAACATTGCTCAAGTTTGTGGGCTGAACCGTCAGTGGCTCGAACGCCAATCAAACAGTGTTTGGCAACATCTCCTTCCCTGGAAGCAGTGCGAACGCGACTCGGATCTGTTCATCACCGGGCTACGGACATTTGACGTTAACAAAGCCTACACGACGATATTGCAGGGGAGGCAAGTCGATTTCTGGGTGGACTTGGTCAAGAAATACGTTTCCGAGGATATTGTCGCTGCCTGGTGCAGAATCTATGGGATTGAAGGTGATAACGTCAAAGAGTTGGTCGGCCATTACGAGTTTGACCCTCACAAGGAGCTCGCTGCAGCCATGAGACGCGGCGTCTTGTTTCCCGAAGATAAAAAAGCAGAGTACAGTGCTCAGCTTCGACAGAGCGTTTTGGAAGGTCGCGTGGTGCCTTTTGCAACTCCGTTCTGGTATGTCAAACCCATTGATTTGCAGCTCATGGGACATTTCGATGAATGGGATGGCAACCAATCGGACATTGCGGTCATTATTTCGCAACCCGAGGACTGCCCACAGCGGCGCCATTTCATTAACTTCTACGACGGATGGAATGCTGACAATGGGATGATTGGAAAGCTAGTGGCTTCTCTCGATCATCTGCCTCGTTGGCCTTCTAATTGGGATTCTTTGCCTCCGCAACGACTCTTGAAGCAGCTGCCAGGGCCAGATGATTGGTTTTCCCATCTTGATGACCTACCAGACGGAGGTCGCTTGGTCGTCTTGCGTTCGTGCCACCACATCAAACAAATTGGAATAGATTATTTGGACAGCAGTGTGGGAAGTGAAGACTACCCCTGCATGAAGCAAGCAAAGGAAGGCGACATTATCTTGGTGGTGCTTTATGAAACGGCAGCCACTGTGCAGCCTCACGCTGTCGGTGAGTTCCGAAACGCTGACCGAGAGTGGTATCAAATACAGCTCCGCGATGGTGAGACGGCACCCGACGAGATTCGTGTTGAGTACGAGGAATTCACGCCGATAATCGAAACGTTGCTTGACGGCAAGATCTAGATATAAAATTCTATTCTAGACCCCTCATACACAACCAGCATATAATGTACTCTGGGATGGGGATAAAGATGGTGTGCCGGAGGGACTCGGCGACTCGTCGTCTGCTTGTGGTTATTCGGGACAACCGGGTGGGTCGGGGATGGGCCTCTGGGTGATTCCGCTGTATCGGACAAACGCCTGGGAATAGTTGTAGAAGCAGAATTTCCCATTTGGAAACGCGCCCGCCATGTCGATCTCCAAGACGTCATTGACAAAGACCTTCAAGCCAGTAGAGGTATAGAGAAAGCGAAAGGTATATTCGACATTGTCTTCCCATCCGATATCTCCCAAGGTAATACCGCGTGCCAACTCCTCAAACACACCCGCAATTTGGTCCTCATGGCTCCAGAATGAGTTGATCAGTGAACTCACAGTTCCTGTGATACGAGATAGAGCAAATCCACGTCTGCCAAACGCCCCACTGGCAGACTGATTGTTCTGTTTCCAGTCTACCAACAGAAAGTCGGCGTTGGGATTAGTCAGGTCGCCCGACTCGTATCCAAGTGCAAAGCCAATAAAGTCGTCATCAGAAGTTGTCACGACGGTGATGACACCAGCAAGATCATTCTCAAAGGCCGTGAAATCACTGCAAAAGAAAGTCGGATTGCCGTTGACAGTTTGCAGAACACTGTTTTGCTGGTCTTGTATGCCCCAGTTAGAGTTTGTTCCGTCTACTGTCCACTTGTTCAGATCTATGGATGTTCCAAAGTTCGAGGTCGGCGAGGAGGTGGTTGGAACACAGGGGGTAGGCACAGACGATGGTGGATCCACTTCGGTTTGGGTGACATCGTCAATAGTCTCAATCGGAATCAAGCTTCCGTCTTGTTGAAGCCGCTGAATCGTGGCCTCGAGTGCCGATCGAAAATCAGACTCGGTCGGACATCCAAGCACAGCACCTGCAGGACACAGCGCCTCGGGATCTTGTGGTGCATCTGAGGCGTGATCTCCAAATACCACCGTCGATGTGCCACACTGACGACAAGAGCCGATAATGTTAAAGACTACGGAAAAGGGCTTGGAGTCGCCAATGCCGTCATCGGGTGCTTGTTCAATGCTAGGCACCACCGAAGTGAGGGTTCGTTCGCTGACGTCACAAAGGGCAAAATTCAAAGCGTTTTGCCAATTGTATGTCTCAAGAAACGCTTGACCAAACCGCGAGAGAGCCGCACCACTGAGAAATCCGCCGGTGCCTCCAACGGTAACTTGACTCGAAAAGGAAGAAAATGAGACGGAGTCACCACTCCCACCCAAAGCGATGAGTACCGTAGCCCTAAAGACGACGAACCCACCCGCAATAGTAGAAGAATTCTGAAGAATCAGTTCGTTACATTGCAATATGTACGTCTCGACCGTAGGAAAGTCGCAGTCACAACTATCATCACCTGGCTGGACTTGGTTGCTTGGGGGTAGAGAACTAAATAGGATGGGATCTGAATCCACAGGGCATCCGCGACACTCTCCCTCAAAGTCCACCTTCCAGGTCACAGGAGTGGAAACATCGCTTCCACCTCCAATGTCATCCCCAAACGAATCAGTGAAGTCCGTATCAATGACCACATTGTCGACTCGAATGAATGATCCTGCCTGGTCACAAAGAGCTACTTGATTGTAGGCATCGCGCAAGACTTCTTCAAGCAACGTGATATCGGCTTCGGTGGCTAGACCCGGCTTGCCCTCCAAATCCAGAAGGATGCTGACCCGAAACGGGGAAACATCTCCGACACAAACGTCTGCTGCGATGGTTGGTGCAATGGTGGCCGGAGTAGATGGTGCAATGGTGGTCAGAGGAGATGGAGTTGGAGAACTCATGGAATTCACCGATTCAAATAACATTCGGTTCCAAAACGAAGAAGTCTCTTGGTGGTCGACAAGACCATTCTTGTCCTCTTCTGCAGCCAGCAGTTTGTTTGCAACACGCCGCCGCAAACGTCCGACGTCGTTCTCCTTGTCGGTGGTGGAGGAGGAATCGCCAGTGGCGACAGAGGTGGCCAACACCAAACGGAGCAATAAGATGGACAGTTTCATATTGTTGCAGAATGAACGAACCAATTTATGTTATTATGTATCTACTTTCGTCTCCCTGTTCACTACATCCATGTACCGGCATTTGCATTGGCGAGGTACCGGCGATCTTTGGAATTATAAAATGTTGTTGGTGATTAAAGCGAAGATTTGTTGACACGCACTCTGCTATTTTTTACCCACTTTATGGATTGCTCCTCGCTAGCGGTGAGCAATGCATTCTTTCTCCGATGTTATTGTGTATCCAGTGCTGAATATAGGTTTTGTGATGAGAATGAGAAGCCTGTTATCGGCGCTTCTATTGTGTGATCTTCTTGCAGTTTCTGGTATACTAGCCGTTACATCCTACAAGTAAATTGGTAAAATAAGAAAGCGAACCGCACGATGTTTGTTAGGGGTCCTCGCTGTTTCTTCCGATCTGAAAAGCAATTTGGACACTTTTCAGCCAATCAGAATAGAGCGTGAGGGCCCAGTTCTGATGTAGCGAATCTTCTCAGATACGAAACGATACTGACTGTCGAATTGGCAGATCAAGAAAGTACAGGTTCTGAGCTTCGGGGGCAATAGCTAGGTATGAAAAGCTTGTACGTACGGAGTACTTTTCAAAAGTCCAAGTTGTACTAATCCGTGTTGTTACCGTGCAAATTGGTCTTGTTGCTTAGCTTGTACTTCTTGAAAAGTATAAGACCGACTTATACCCCAACAAGTACTGTTTTGAATCCGGAACTGAAACTGAATCCAGGCCTCTAGAGAGAGAGTAGAATCATCGCTCGCTGACCTCTCTAGTCTGAGCTGGAAAAACTAGCTATGGTGGATGGCCCCCTTTTGCTCATCTACTAGTGGAAATTAATTTGAGCATGAAGAGCTAGACTGCTAGAAAGCCAACCATTTTTAATGGTACGCGTGTGGTGCGGAAGCACACACACCATGCAATTTTGCCTTGCCTCGTTGCACACGCTATGCTAGCTATAAAGTTCCGTATCGGACTGATGATTGAGGCGTAGTGGCTTTGGTGCATTCCATGTATGCTTGAGCCCTAGAGCAGGCAGGTGGTACCGCGAGGTTCTTGCTATCACTTTGCAGTTAACCAAGCCGAGCCAAGTCGAAGCAAGTCTAGTAGGTAGATAGCAGTCGCAGCTAGCAGAAGTCTAGTCTAGTCTAGTTGAACAGAGCAGATCAGAACCGCTAAAATTGCACCACTAAGGTTCTGTGAAGTATTCTAGATATGGACCTGCGCGGAATTCTCAACATGGCTGGTGAACACCCGTGTGGAGCGATCATGCATTATCAGCCGCAGAAACGCTTCAGATATCGCAGTGCTTCCACCAGAAAATCTTTTCAATAGGGCTCACCAGCAACATACTCCTTGTGAGCGACCAGAGACTGATCTACAACATCGTGTAGGAAGCCGCATTTCAGCACCTCCAGAAGATGATGATCATGCAAGTGCTGAGCCTCCAGAGTTGGAGCTAGTCGAGCATCCTGGCATTCTGATAGTCTAATGCTCTAGTAGACAAATAGTATGGATTAGTATATACCTATATCTTCTCTCTATAGTCTAGTCTAGTAGCTTCATGCTAGCATGCATGAGTCTACTAATTACAAGCGCGTCGTTCGCCTACTAGTTATTAGCGCGTTGACTTAGTGGTATTGAGATCTACTGTCTACCAGATACTGTATTGGAGGTATATAAGGGGTCATACTTTTCAGGGCGACGACACATACTGTACGTAATAGCTTTGAACGACATTACAAGTAAAGTGGGTACATTTGCTAATGGCTCATCTCCAGAGCATATACCTGTCTATGTACTGTATAACCGAAAAACTTTGAGTATCTCAATGTTGGCTTTTCGTGCTGTGCTGCCGCAACAAGCCAATTGCCATTTTCAACAGAAAGAAACTACTGTAACCTTTGACATTTTGAGCTAGATTTGGTTTCTTAGTCTATTTCCCTTGTGTGGCTGCGTGGTGTCCCTGTCAGTCTTAGCAAGCAAGGTTGTGCCAACATCCAGATTTACTCATCTCGCGCTCTAGGTTGTCAGCCGTCAACACGAAACCAAGACGCCGTTGTGGTGCATCTTGATCGCGTAGTACGGTACCGACTAGAGATTATAACAGCGCATCGCTCTAGAGGTTGTGGGCCTCGCACAGACAGCAACCAAACTATAGCTACGAAGCGGAATCAATCCTCTAAAGTTCAAAGTGGTACATTTACATTTTGAGAGCGTAGTACACTCTGGAGACGTAAAGCCTCTTTTGATGTTAATGTTGCACCACATACGCTTGATTTTTATAGTTTTGCTTACGGTTCGCCGGGGTGTTTCGAACTTGATTCCACGACAACAGATGTTGCCCGCTGAATACCAATCGTTAGCAATTCAATACAGTTTCTCTCTAGAGTTCGTTCATTTTGATCTCATAAGAATTGCTCAATGACACTCCACAGACTCTGGCCAAGTCAAGTCTACAGAGCTTGCTTACCGCGCGCCTTTCCCTTTCTATACACAACCATTGCGATTCCAGCTGCAACCGTCAACACTGGATGCAACAGAATTCCCTCGATTACCGTGAATATCAATAGCAGGAGCAAAAAGGGAACAAATGCGGCAGCCATCACGACGGGATGCTGCCCGAGGAACCATTTGGCGGCCAGAAACGAGGGTTCTGTGAAGCTGCTCAAGCCATTATCCAGAAGCTGATCATGCATGCCAAGCCAATGACACCAAATTCGATGCGGGGCGTGGAAAGTATGCGCGATCCATTGAAATGTGAAAGGTGTGTTCAAGGAGCCAAACTTTAGCAACTCAGAGTCTTGGAAAGAGATGTAGGTAGAAGCCAATACTCCATTTACGACAATCGTCCCCGAACGCGTAAATGGGGCATAGACTCCGTGGCGAACAACTGTGCGAATTCTCTCCACAACTTCTCCATTGAGAAAACGATCACCGACCTCCACCATCGATGCTGGGATGGCACCTTTGCCCAATACAAAGACCATATGGTCTGCAGAGAGCTCTAACTGAGACGGTAAGATCTGCAGGAATTCTGCCTTTCCGTGCTCCATACGATGACCAAACGTGTAAACGTGATCATAGTGATTGTCTGCAGCCAGCACTTTGTCACCCACTTCGAGGCGGTTCATTGGAATCAACCCCTTCTCCTTCACATCAACCATCATCTCACCAGAGAAACAGAAGACCGGTCCGGGTGATGGTCCAGGGGTTGGGGTTGGTGTGACGGGCGTGGCGCCCTCACATTGGCCAGGATCGAATTTATCCGCAAGAGAGGCTTCCACTTGGTCACGGTGTGGGACGCGGTACTCGATCTTGTCGCCAGATCCATCTCGGGCAGACAAGAACAGCGTACCTACCCTGTCATATGGACCACTACTCACATCAGTTTCAAAACACATATCCGGATATCGATCTGGATCTCCTTCTTCCCGATTGAGATAGTAGTCGGATGGCAGCGGGTCAGGCTCGGAATTGTGGAGACCTTCAACTACATCGCAGTTGGGAGGCATCTCGCGAACTTTGGAATAGATAGAGACTGGAACATAGCCCACTTCGAAACCTGCTGGCGGTTCCACAATGAATCCTTGATCGATCTTGACCTTGGATGTTGGAAGGTCACCAGGGGTGTCAAACCAACGCGGAACAGTCTCGCGGGCCTGCATCTGATGCAGCCTCTCGATTCGACTTTGCATGAAGCACTTGGCCTCCATCTGTTCATCTTTTGGCAACGACGCGAAAACCTGTACAAAAGAGAGGTACACATCAGAGAGAACTCATTCTGCTGGAAGTGATGATAATGGGAATGTGCCTTACCTGATTCAACTCCGGCTGATCCACGAAGCGGTACCACTGGTATGCGATCCAGCGTTCATCTGTCGTTCTGCGGCAATACACTTTGTCACTCGCAGGACCTGGAGTGTTGAAGCAGGTCGAATCGGGATCATCTTGGCGAGGCTCGAGAAGGCTACCGTCACAAACACGAGACGGTTCTTCCCACAGACTTTCCGCACGAGCGTCAACGGCTGCCTTTACATCAGCAGGCATTTCATCCTCGGGAATAACCTCTCCAATTTGGTTTCTTCGATCAACAGGCAGTCTAAAGTAAGGCGACAACTTGCATTTCTTGTCATCGCACTTCAAGTTGGGGTTTGACTTGTCAATTGGGATCTTTGTTCGACACCAATTCCCATCTGCTTCATCAATATTGTCGAAAATATTCTCGTGATGGTCGCCCACGCCCCAACCACTCACAATGAAGCCGCCAGTTGGATGCTCACCGATATCACCGTCCTCTGAGTAAACGGAAATGGTCCATTGATTCTAATTGCAGGCGACGTGAGATTATACCAAACAAAGGAAGAAGATGAAAGCAAGAATGTAAATGCGTACGCACCCTATCAAAAACACCGTTCGCCTCACGAAGGAAACAATCTGGTTTCTCTCTCGCAGCTGCACTTGCGTCGCGGATATCTTTCGGTCTTCCACCTACTTTGGTGCCATCCAAGATTGGCTCGAGCACATCATGCATCCAGTCATCATGATACTGGGCATGATTGGAAAAGACAGTGGTGGAATCGTCATCGTTGTCTAGAGGCATGACCACTTCTTGTGTGCGCATCCAATACCATCCGTCCTTTTGAACTACAGTGACCCCGACTCCTCCCTCAGTGCCATGCTGTGTATACTTGATCTTGACATCTGGATCGGCAAACGTTTTGATGCCCTGGCATGGTTTGGAGAGGTCATTAGCAACACGATAATAGGCATCAAGTTCGACTGGTACGAAGAAATACTTACTGGTTGCCAGGAGTTTGGATGCTCCCAGTGATACGCACTGGCGTAAACAACAGGCCCGGCCCAGTTGTCAGAATCCAAAATGACCGTCCAGTAGTTTCGATTGTCATCCTTGTGCAAATTCCCAATCGGAGTTCGTTGAAGCATATAACTACAGCGACGGATACAACTTAGTTAGCGCGTGTTGAAGTGTGACACATGTTGAACCGTTGTTGATGAATGACTTACCCCAGAAATCCATCAGTGTACCCTTCGCCGTCCTCTTCGAAGGAGAAGAAGTCTGCAGGAAAGACCAGATTATTCGAAACTTGCACCGCTCCACCCATGTTAGTACACTGTTGCGTGATTTCGATAAGAGAAAACATGTTAAGTATGCACAATGTGAAAAAGGTCGTTGCGCAATTCTTAGTAAACGTCAGTGCTGTTGATACTTACCGGTTGCTTGAGTCCAAGCACAAAGTGACCACCAAACTTATCGTAGTATCCAGAAACAGTCGATGGGGTGAGAAACTTGACTCCGCTATGACCAGTTGTATAAGGCCAATATCCCATTCCACCCTCAAGGCCACCAAACACAAAGTATTCACCTTTATCTGCACACCATCCATCGTTGCAGTCGTGCAAACGGTCATCTCCCTCTGGCCGCGTACAATCGCGAACCTCGAAATAGTTTTCAGGATTCGGGCCGTCCTTGTCGGATGGATAGCAAATGAGATTATGAGGATTCAATGGGCACGGTGCGTCAGCGTCTTGTTGCTCTGCAGGACCAATCCACTGGCCCCACCCCAACTGATTTGTGTAGTGGCGAGGGAATATATCCCAGGCTCTGATATAGTAGCTCATACCGGTTGCACCTTGTTCGCTAAAACCATATGCAACACTCTCGTAGGCAAAGTCGACTCCGGCAGAGCCAGCGAGACCAGCATCGTCGAATCTAGATGGATAGCCCCAGTCTGGGATGATAATGTTGTCTTGTAAAGCTCGTGTCAACGTTGCATTGAACTGATCAGCCCACTTTTGAGTAGCTTCAGGATTCACAACTCTAGCAGCTCTGGCAACAGACGTCAATACAAACAAGAGCCAACACACCATTGTCTCTCTCTGCACCGGCATCATGTGTCGAACGAACGTTCAAAGTCCTGCACCAAAAGCCGATTCTTTGGTTTATGAAGGAGAAGAGAAGGAATGATGAGAGGTCTGTGAATTTTATCTTGACGCTGGATTTGTATGTGTGTTCCCGCGTCGTAGCAGTGTAGTATTACGATAACGTGAAACTGGTCCTGTCGCGGCCACATCCTAAAAAGAGTCATCCCATCCGAAAAGACATTGTATCTAATTTATGGTAAAACTACGGTTTTGGTTAATTCCTTTGGCAAAAAGAGGAGCAAAATTTGGAATTATAGACACTCTGTTTGTTCAAGAACATTCGGAAACACGATTGATTGTAGTCGGGTCTCTAGTTAGCAGCACCGACAGTACCGGTACCGGTACTTAAGTAAGGGGCTGGCTCGTTTGACACTCGTTCAACGGTCACGGCGGGAAAATGTCTACGTCTCCTGTATTCTTGTTCAAGATTCAATGAGAAGGAAGATGGAGAGGTTGATAGTCTTTGCCCTTGCATTGGCCTTTGCATGCTTTATTCTTTATATATCACAACCTCCTGTTGAAAAAAGCTTGGGAGGAGATGGAAAGGTGAAGAAGACTGACGTTCTCGACGACAGGGGGCACATTCCGGTAGTTGACAAGAGCAATGCAGCAGCACAAGAACAACGCGTCGTCATTCTCGCTGGCCCTCACAAGACAGCAACCACTGCGGTACAGACCTGCATGGTTGAATGGACCATCAAAGAATCCCTGCTGGATCGTTGGATTTGGCCCATGCCGTCGCCGGATGACTTGAAAGCGGCGAATCTCGCTGTGCTGATGGACCAAAAGCGATTCGCGCCACTGTTGGCCGTCTTGAGGCATGTCAAGCTCTTTCAACTAAACGGAGGGGCGACGAAGGAAGGAGCCATTGAAGTCTACCGCAATCGGATGGTGCAAGTATGGGAAGAAGGACACGACATTGTGTATGGTGCAGAAGCCATGGATTTTATTGTAGATGAGTCCAAGAATGGAACAGAGATTCTGGAGGGGGTGCTGGCCATTTTGCCAGATGAACCGCAGAATCTCAACGTTCAAGCAGTTGTCTCGTACCGGACACTCCGTGTCGAACACTTGGAATCAGTATGGCATGAGCAAGGACCGGCAGGGCAGAATTTTTCGACGTTTCTACTGAAACCGGCTGGATCTCATTTCATGTTTCAATCCAACTCGTTGGGATTAGCATTGAAGTTTCTTCAACGAGGGATATCAACGACAATCATTGACATATCGGGAGTCGACGACAGAGGAGTTGGTATGTGTGAAGTGGTTGCGTGTGATGTGTTGAATGTCACGTGCTCGAAGGACTACGAAATACAATCGCTCAAAGGAAAAGAGAAGACCTTTGATAAACACAACAATCACAAGAAAGGCAAGGGAACAATGGACCTAACACTGGGCACGTTGAATAAAATCGATTCTATTTTGAATGAATATGACTGTGGCTTGAAAGAGACCATTCTTCAGCTTACACCGAGAATACTGTTCTCTCACGACTTGTTCAAATCTTGCTCCGCCAATCCAAAACAACGGAGCTTTCAGTGGGCGAAGCAATCGATACAAGACGCCGTGAATTCTGATAAACAATAGCTCATACTTCTCTCCCCAACTTGCGTAGTTGATCCTTCAATCGTTCATTCAACTTCTTTTCTCGCTCTTCCTTTTTATTTCTCTGTTTCATTTGCGCCGTCAACTCCTTGGTACCCTTCTCCTTGACTTCACTCAAAAAGAATCGATCCCCTGCCGATATCGCCTTGGCCGATATAATGGCTTCATTCTTTTTCATAATAATCCGCGATGTGGCCACCTCGGGTCGAGCTTCGGCAGCCTTGCGACCCTTTGGTTTGTAGACTTTGCGCCCCGTCTTGAGCGATTTTGCGGCGCGTCGTTTCTGTGATCCACCCGATTTGGCTTTCCCGCCACCGACCTTTTTAGAACCTTGTGCCATGCTGATGTTATTATTATTATTATTGTGTCGTCGAGCGTTGTTGTGCGGAGAGGTGGTGTTGTTGTCAAAGAACAACAAGAACAACACAAGCAGTGAAATGAGGCGTTGTACTCGCGAGAAGCGCGGACTAGCTGTACCGTACTGGTACTGGCATACCAGTGAACGGGTGGACAATGTGGCTCTAAACGTCCTTCCGTCATCCGGAGGCATTTCTCAGGATTTTCGTCTGGAGTGGTGAGACGACACAACAACACATCCCAAAATCAGATTGACTCTTCAAACAAGTAGTAGTAGTAGTCCCCTCCTTCTCCGCATCTCATTCAATCTCTAGCACATCACAATGATTATCCCTGTACGATGCTTCACGTGTGGAAAAGTGATTGGAAACAAATGGGAAACGTATTTGAGTCTATTGCAAGCCGACTATTCGGAAGGGTACGTTTGGCGCAACAATTATTTATTTTGGCTGTCTCTTTCACGCTCGCTAAATATATGCTCACTCACCCCTCCTGCACACACACAGTGACGCACTCGATGAATTGGGCCTCAAGAGATATTGTTGTCGAAGAATGCTGTTGACGCACGTCGATTTGATTGAAAAACTTTTGAATTACAATACGGAATCTGCGGATGGTGTCGAAGCATCATAGGAGGAGGGGTCGGACTCTAGGGGGCGAATGAATCAAGCATTCCTGCAGAATATTCCTGTTCATGTTTATCAATCAGAGGAAATGCATGAGATGTGTATTAGCTACGACTGAGAAACGAACGCGAATTCATCTGGTACAGGAAACCGGTTCTACTGTGCGGATTGATTCGCTTCCTATATCAGTCTCTGCGTTATGTATTTAGTAATGGTGTTGACCGTTTGGTTTGCTGCTTCCAAGAGGTTTGTTGCTGATCTTTCAATATCTAGCTAGCTCTAGCTAGACGTTTTGGCGGTTGAAACAAGATTCAAGAGTTTGCTCC